>JACXGM010010498.1:10158-26286 GCA_016801145.1 Umbra pygmaea | reverse complement strand
AAAGAAGCAGTAGCAGAAGTTGTACGTTTCTAATTATTAGGTAATAGTAGAAGCTCTCCTTTATTAGACCCCTGTCACCCCTTCCTGGCCCCCACCCCTGTCCCCCGTTCCTGGCCCCCACCTCTGTCCCCCTTCCTGTCCCCTCCCCACTTCCTGACACCCACCCCTGTCACCCACTTCCCCCCCACCCCTGTCCCCCCTTCCTGACCACCACCTGGTCCACCCTCCCCTGATAGGGTACATTAAGTGTGGCTGTGTGTTTGTGCGTATGTCTCAGAGTGTGTGTTTGGGAGACAAGTGTCTCCATTTTTCCTCAAAGCTATAAGCTATGGCTACATAGCTTAGAACATGTAGCTAGGTCATGTAGAAATGACATCCTGCATGGGTCTAGGCCATAGCCCTCCCTAAACTGAGCTGTCAAAAACTTTGATGAGAGGGTCTGTGGCCTCCTATAGGCCCGTTTGAAAAAAAAATACTGTAAGGCCAGCCCTCCTTGTGTGTGTGTAGGGGAGTCACAATCTGTGTGTGTGTGTGTGTCTCTGTGTATGTGTTTGGAAGACAAGGCCCTTCATTTCTGTTAGAGTGAGCTCCTACCCCCTCTCAAACAGTGTTTCAAGGTAACCCTTTTCTTATCCCCTAATAAAATATGTGACTCTCTATGGCACAAGCTAATTTAGTTGTGTGATTGATCTTGCTTCAATGTTAAAAAATATTCTGTCATAGGTCTTTCCAAGCGTCAATAAGATCATTTGTGAGGTTTTCTAAAAGTACAATTTTTGTTTTCTAAAAGTGAAACAAAAGGCCCAAAAGTTTTTTGCCTCTAAATGCCAGAGTTCTCTCTCTAATCTAGAAGTCCCCACTCCCCTCCCTATCAAAGGGGTTGTTCTACAATCTATGTGTCTCTGTAAAACACTTCTAAAAGCAGTCGTTTCTCCAGGCCCCAAAAATCCAGAACCTATTTATTTAACCATAGATTTTAGGAAATGTGATTATTTATCAACACACATAAATTCTAAAAACCCAAAATATCCAAACCTTTTTACTGTAAGAGTGCAGATTCACAAGGCAATGTGTGATAGAGGTGTCCCACACGTCTCCCCTCAAAGGTTCTTTCAGACTCAATGTCACCTACAGTTTTTGGGGGGTTGGGCAGGTTATAACATTTACATGAAGCACCTACACTGATTCAAGGTTAAAAAGAAAATTCACAGAGACCCTGAACAAGATTGTTACAGAGCTTGATTCAATGTTCCATTCTAAAATCATGTGTGTATCTCTGTTTTTCTGTGGCTATATGTTTGCAAAAGCAAATGTCTGTGTGTTTGCAAAAGTGAATGTCTGTGTGTGCAAGAATCTCTGTGTGTGTCTACGTTTGTGTGTGTGAGAAATATTTGCTTCCTATCAGTTTTGTTCTTAGTCAAGACATATTATCAACTTACTAGCTAAACTTTTCAACTTACATCATTTTAGCTCTCTGCTGATTTTCCAGGTTTATAATGCTGTTGCCCCCATTTAGAAAAAAGAATGGTACAAAAAACTTTGTTGTGACAGAGCTTGATTCAATGTTTGTCTAAACAGTCATTTGTCTGTATTACAGTTCCATACAATCTATGTGTATGTGTCTTTGTAAAAGACTTCTAAAATGCTAAAAGCTTTCAAAGGTTCATGCATTTTCCTACACGTGAGGTGTATCTAAGTGTTACCATGATGCTAGACTATGATTTTAATAAAACATTGGTTGTATGGATATCACATAGGTTCAACCTGAATAAGTTTGTGTAAATGTGTCTATATGTGGAAACCGCAGCATAATTTTGTGTGAGAGTTTCTGTCAGGGCATTCAAATGAATCATTATTTAAAATACAAATAGCCTGTTACATTGTGTGTGTTGTTTGGGTTTAATTCTTTACATTTCAAAGGTGAGGTTTACATTTTTTAAGTTTCAACTCTTTTTGTAACTCTGTTGGAATTATAGACTCTATGGTTTCTCTAGGGTGCAAGCAAAAATATAGGATGCAATTCAACCTAGGGTCTGTGTGTGTGAGTGGATTGTGTTAACGACCCTCTTTTCTACGTTGTCATAGCTAGTTTAACAGTACTTAGATTTAAAAAAATCAGTGTAAATCCAAACTAGTATTGTAAATTCTTTAAACCTGTTAAATAACTTTAAGACAACATTTGTTGAATTGTTATAATTTTTACTTGTCAGATCAGAATCTGACAGGTTCTAAATACTTTTATAAGACAACCATTAATCTAGGGAAAGCATTGTTTTTTAGAAATCTTAATCCCAGAGATTTGCCATTGTATACAACAAAATTATGTAGTACAGTGACATATCTCACCACAAAGTGTAGACCATTTCTCTTAAAAGCGGCTGGACAAACCCAAAATAATTGAATTAGACCACTCCTTAAATTAGGTGTACTGGGGTTTTTAGCAGCAAGGTTTACAACGTAGCAAATTGGTCTGCATGTTTTTTGCATAATTTTGTAAATGTCTGTGTGTGTGTGAGAATCTTTGTGTGTGTGTGGATGTGTGTTTGCAAAACCAAACGTGTATGTGCAGCGGTGTTGCACAAGATCCTGGGGCCTATGCATAGGCAGTCCTGATGGGCCCCCATGCTCCTCAACCCCAATACATTCCAGACTTTTCAAGGGCCCTCTCTCCCCTTTGGGCCCTGGTTATCAATACTGGTTTTACCCCCAGTCCAACGCCCCTGTGTATGTGTGTCAAAGATCTCTCAATTTGCAAAAGCAAATTTAGATGTGTTTCTGTGTAACTGTGCGTTTGTTGTTTACATCTGAGTGCAGATTTGCATCTAGCTGATTGTATGCATTGTCAAAAACTCTAAAAAGCATAGTCATTTATGAATCCAAACAATTTTAGCCTCAAATCAATCCAACAGACGTGATTTACAGAAGGGTCCATTTGGATCACAAACTACAAACCGCCAGTCTGGAATTTCCAGGTCGTTTCAGTGGAAGTGGATCTGGTTCTCCGTTCACTTTAACCATCAGTTGAATCCAGGCTGAAGATGCAGGAGATTATTACTGTCAACAGGGATGTTCTTATCCATTCACACAGTGTTAGAGCACCATACAAAAACCTCCCTCAACTAAAGAGGAACTACTCTAAATCAATAGTGACAGAGCTAAAAAACATGTAGAGAAATAGCAGAAATAGGTACAGTATAAAACCCTAACAAATCAATGGACCCGGGTGGACAGACCGTTTTCTCTAAGGTTACAATATGATAATCAATGATTTTATGAAAATCAATAGATACAGAGGTACTAAAACTGTCACGTCCAGCCCAGGGCGGACTGGCGTGGACATGGGACTGAGCTATGGACTCCTTGCGTATAGATATATTTATTGCTGGTAATTTTGCATTCATGTATTCCTGTGTATAGGAATATTATGTTTATAGTGATATTATGGCCAGTGCTAATGCACTGTCGATTTAGGTTCCTTATGTGCAACGTTGGTGCCTTCCTCCTGTCCACCTTGAGCTAGTCAGGTCTTACGGTGAATAATCATTAATTACATACAGCCGGTTCCTCTGTCTCTATTTAAGATCGGGTGAACAGGAGGAAGGCACGGTACATTGATAATCTGATGGTTTGTTCACCGTGGTAGACGGACGTCGAGGAGTTATACTACTATCATTAAGTGTGAGTAGAGTGCAATTTGTTTAAGCTGTTTTGCGTACGCTCTGTAAATGTATTATCAGCGTCCATGCCACGTTACAGCGTGTGTAGTTAGATAAATATTTTGTCACCTGCATCTCCTGTGACTGTTGTAAATGTTCCTGGACCAACTCTGATAAGTAAAGATACAAACCATCCACCTGCCTTTGGTCTCCCTCCTTCCTTCTCCGACACCTAAAGTGTGACAAAAACCTAAGATAACAATCAAAATATAAAAGCAAACAGCACAATAATTGAATTAAAGTTTCACATGAATTCAAAACTGAATCAACGAATAAATCATTAATATTTGACCGATGTATTGTGGAAAACAGAACTCTGTTTAAAAGCACTCTGGGACCAACACAGGAGTCAGAGCTGTAAAAGATCATTTAGTTTAAAGATTTTTAAGTTTAAATAATGCTGACTCCCCGTTTACTGAGCCATGTGATGCCCCATGATGCTGCCAGCCACCTGCTTCACAGTTGGGATGGTGTTCTTTGGGCTAGCAAGCCTCGCCCTTATTCGTCCAAATATAAAGATGTTCATTATGGCCAAACAGATACATTGTTGTTTCATCAGACGTGTTATTTGGTAAGATGTCTATAAACAGACAGAATTAATTGGTGACAGTCTTTGCTCTTGCTTCATATTCATCAATAAATGTTTTTTTCATCATCACACTTGAGTGTACAGCAAAAACTCTGCAAGTCTTTAAAGCTGCTATTCCTGAAATGATCCCTTTTAAACCTCTCTATACACCTCAAACCCTGAGAGTGACTGAATTTACAATTACATTTACAATGAAGTCATTTACAGATACTCTTATCCAGAATGACTGACAGTAGTGAGTGCATACATTCTGGCAGAAAACCCAGAACGGCATGTCAAGACCTGTCTCAGCGCCACTTTAAAATAAATACTATTCAATATGTGTAATATATATATCACACATTAATGTACAAAAATCAATATAGACAAATATATACAGCTCCAGCGACCACTGCAAAAATAACTTTATCTGGTTTTAAAATTGTAGGTAATGTGTATAGGTAAAGATTTTTGTTTTACTCCATAAAGTACTGACATTTCTCCCAAATTCTGAAAAAAATCATTGTCATTCAGAGCATTGATTTGCAGAAAGTTACAAATAGTCAAAATAACAAAAAAGATGCAGTGTTGTCAGGCCTCGAATAATAATAACATTATACAGTATATAATAACTTTATTTTTATAGAGCACCTTTAAAGTAGCTTCTCAAGGCGCTTTACATAATAGAACAAACAAATTTAAAACACAACAAACACAGGGAAAAAAATCATGTAAAAGCTTACTTAAAAAATGTGTTTTTAAATGAGATTTAAAAGACTTAGTTTCTGTGCATCTCTGATATTTGGAGGGAGTACATTCCAAAGCCTAGGACCACAGGATGAGAAAGCCCCGTCCCCAACAGTGCACAACTGAGTCTGTGGGACTGTCAACAGACCAGCTTGTGAGGAGCGTAAGTGACGCTTTTGTGTATATGAAAGTAAAACAGCAGACAGATACTGAGGGGTCAAACCATGCAGTGCCTTATATGTGAGCATAAGGATTTTAAAATCAAATCGGAACCTGAACGGGAGCTAGTGCAAAGACTTTAATGAATAATAGATATAAAGAAAATAAGTTAATATTCATTTTTTTAACAACAGAATTCTAATGTGTTAACTCAAAAAATAATCAGAAATCAATAGTTGGTGGATTAATAATAATTTTCTTTCATACGTCTGACAGGCTCTCCGCCAGTCTTTCACGTTGATGTTGGGGTGACATTATACCACTCCTGGCGCAAAACTTCAAGCAGTTTGGGTTTGTTTCGCTGGCTTTTGATCATCCATCTTCTCTTTCTATTTTATTTCCCGAGGATAGAAATACATTTTAGGCCGCTTTTACACTAAGATAGATTACAGCAACATTTTCAAGTTTGCTCGAGACGAGACAAAATAACTTTCATACTGTTTGTATTTACATTTTCATGTCTCAAGACTGCAATCGTGCATTTGTGGGTGTGTCTCAGAAACCAGTCCCCAGCCCATTGACTTACTGTACATATACACCACCACAGACTTGAGCTTTCAAAGAAGCTCTGGACGCCCTGTCAAGGAGGCTTGTCAAAAAAGTACGGGGAAGCTTTAGATGCTTTGGCCGCTCTGATGTGGTATGATCAGACTGTAAAAATAGGGCAGGACTAGCATACGTAGCCTACTTAAATATATCGTGAGCAAATGAATTGCATTCCAGCTTAAATCGAGGGAACATATTTCCAAAAAGAGTTTAACTCATACTCATATGTGAATCACTGGATCATTATGGATCATCACAAAGTTGTTGTGTTTGGTGCTGCGTTATTGTTTTGGTTAGAACAAAAGTTTGAGTCGAATGTTTCTCCGGGATCAGCCAGTGCAAAGGACGTCTATATTTCGATTGGTTGCGGGTCGTTAGCCGCTGAACCGCGTCATAACTCATTACCATAAAGTTACTTCAACTTTTCTACTTGACGCTCTGGTCGCTTAACACTCCCAAGCCGACTGATTTGCCAGTCCTTGCAGCTGAGAAAAGCTGGCTTCCATTGAAAATGAATGACTTCCGGTAACTTTGGAAGCTCAAGTCTGTGGCGGTGTGTACGTACAGTTGCACATAAAGAATTTCCTCACAATACACATTTCTCCTGGGCTGTTTGCAAAGCCCCAGGTGGGCTCTTACTAATTCTTCTTGTGCGTTACCTCCGGAGGGCACCTGGAATTGGAGAGAAACCAGCAGGTTTACACACAACAATTGAGTCTCGTCACAAATTTTGCTCGAGCAGACTCGAAAATGTTACTGAAATCTATTGGAATGTAAACGTAGTCTTAGACAATTGGATGCTTCCACCATTGTGGCAACAGTTCAACCGTACATCTCAGAATTTCTCCCAAATTACGTTCTCAGGAAACTATTTTAAAAACCTGAATTACGTTATATGCCAACCTATTTAGGGTTTTTTACGTTTGAACTGCACGTTTCGTTATTAGGCTATATTTGTACTTCAACTACGTTGCTCCGGTACATTTTTGATTTAGCGGATTTATGCGAGAACATTCCACACATTCCATAGCGTTCGAAATTATATTGCAACATTCACAGTTAATGTTAGGTAGGAGGATACTAACGGTTAAGGTTAGGCATGAGGTTACTAACGGTTAAGGTTGGATATGACGTTACTGAGGTTAAGGTTATAATTAAGGTTAGGGTTAACATTACAAAACCGATAAACGCGTGCATGTCTGCATGACGCAAGCAATGTAGAACAACACACACACACACAGTGTTGGTCTGGATTTGAACTCGCGAACACTGGCATGCAAGTCGCAGATTTATATGCCCGTCCACCATCCCCGACCTCCACGCTAGCAAAAACTATACTATTTACATGCTACGTCACGATCTTCATATGTTCATACTTAACATTATTCGAGTGTTCAATTTAGTTCCCTACAAACGTAATTGACCCTCTCATACGTTCATATTTCACCTATTTCGGTTTTACAAAAGAGTTCCCTAAGAACGTATTTCATGTGAATTAGGGCTGCAACAGTTTGGGAAAGGCCTATTTCTGTTCCAGCATGACTGTGCCCTTGTGTAGAGATCGGGATAAAATAAAGACCTGGTTCAATGAATTTCGTGTGGAACAACACAAATGGCCTGCACAGAGATCTGACCTTAACCCCATTGAACACCTTTAAGCCCAAATCACACCGAATCCGCTAGTTGCGTTGCATATGCATAGTTTTGATGCAAAGCCCTTTGCCTCATTTACGCATTGTCTAGTGTTTCATAGCGCATGTAAAAATGGAGGAGAAACTTATAAGCGCGGTCGCAGGTATCCTGCCATTTTTTATATAACAGCAGATGTCTACAGAGACATCAATCAAAAACAATATGCTTGGAATAAGGAATTCGAAAGACATTGAGTTAGCAGTCAAGTGTTAGCTATAACAAATTTGTCACCGTTTTGAAAAGCTAGCAAGTGTTAGCTAGACACAACGTCCGGTTTGATTAACGCATTGGTTTTAGCGCACGAGTAGGAAAAATCCAATGCATGCAATAACCCGAATGCACCGCAGCCGGAATCCAACGCATTCCGCTATGCGTCTTTGCATCACTGGCGGACTCCTTCATTTGAAATGACTGGACTTCCGTTGTTACGCATATGCAATGACGGATTCTGTGTGATTTGGGCTTTAGGATGAATTGGAAAAGTTATTGTGAGCCAGGCCTTCATCTGTCCGTCATCATCCAACATCACTAGTCTTTTGTCTGAATGGACACAAATTAATATTAATGCCCTTGGTTTTGGAATGGGATGTCTAACAATATCATATGGGTCGGGTGTGTCAGGGTTCCACATACTTCTGTGTAGTGTATGTAGGATCTTCTTTTAACTAGTATCGCCACAGTATCATTTTTCATAAGTATTATAATTTGACCAGGCATTTTCACTAAGAACCTATTTTTATTTGTGCACAGACAGAATAACAGAGCTTTCACCTTGGCAATTGGAGGATTGTGGATTGGAGGCGATAGGGCCTTTCAGAGTCAGATGGACTAACCACTTGACCATAATGCCACCCAATAATTAACTCTGGTTTCCCAGCTCTTGTACATTTCTCTAATGAGACACACAGCTGCCCATACCCAGAGGATCTGAGGCCTAGATAGTGTTGGTTGTGAGTATAAAACTCAGATTTGCATGGGCATTGTAACTGCAACACTCCCATAGTAGAGCAGAACCACAGACAGACGTTCACCTGTCCTTAGAGACTTCTAGTGAGTTTCAGCTGGTCCTCACAAGGAATAGGCTATTTGCGGCTTAGGAGATAGGTTCAGGGTAAACTTGTATTTGGGTTTGGTGTTCATTTTAGGGGTTACTTTTTGGGTCAGGCTTTATTGGTTAGATTTAGAGTGAAGCTTTATGGCTAGGTTAGGTTTAGACATAATCATTTAACTATTGAAGTTAAAGTTAGGGTCAGGGTAAGGTTTTGGATAATATCCAAAAACACTGGTTACATTGTGGTCCCCACAATGATAGAAAATCAAACCTGTGTGTGTTTTTGTGCTAAAAGAACTATCTTTGCATATGTGTCCTGTGTCACTGCTTCACACACTTAAAGAGCCCAGTGTTGATCAGTAACTGTTCACTCCTTTCAGACACACAGAACAATGATGATAATTTCACTGATTCTACTGATGGGGACCCTGGGACTCCTACTTCAGGGTAACATGCACTTTACACTACTTTGATTCTTTCAGGGTGGCTTTTGATTCATACATTTTAAATTTCAATTTATGTTTAGAGATCACTTTTTGGTATGAGTTATTTTTATAACAAATATATTAATTACTTTTTCATATTTCTTTTCTAGAGTCATCCGCAGATATAATCCTGACCCAGTCTCCTAAATCCCAGTCTGTTAGTCCAGGACAGACTGTCTCTATCAGTTGTACAGCCAGTTCAAGCATTAGTAATGTGCTCAGTTGGTACCTTCAGAAACCTGGAGAAGCTCCTAAACTTCTAATTTATGCTGCTATATACCGCCAGGCTGGGATTCCAGATCGTTTCAGTGGGAGTGGATCTGGTTCTCAGTTCACTTTAACCATCAGTGGAGTCCAGGCTGAAGATGCAGGAGATTATTACTGTCAGCAGGGAAACCACTTTCCATTCACACAGTGTTAGAGCACCGTACAAAAACCTCTGTCAACTTAGGAGTATCTGCGCTGAATCACTAGATTCAGAACTACTCAAATTTAAGAGCGAGGAATATAACAATCTAAATAAGAAATACATGAATGAGATTATAGTTTCACATGAATTTACAATTAAGTCCATCCATCCATCCATTTTCATCCGCTTATCCGTGATCGGGTCGCGGGGGCAGCAGCTCCAGCAGGGGACCCCAAACGTCCTTTTCCCGAGCCACATTAACCAGCTCTGACTGGGGGATCCCGAGGCATTCCCAGGCCAGGTTGGAGATATAATCTCGCCACCTAGTCCTGGGTCTTCCCCGAGGCCTCCTCCCAGCTGGACGTGCCTGGAACACCTCCCTAGGGAGGCGCCCAGGGGGCATCCTTATCAGATGCCCAAACCACCTCAACTGGCTCCTTTCAACGCGAAGGAGCAGCGTCTCTACTCTGAGATCATCACGGATGACTGAGCTTCTCACCCTATCTCTAAGGGAGACGCCCGCCACCCTCCGGAGGAAACCCATTTCGGCCGCTTGTACCCGGGATCTCATTCTTTCGGTCATGACCCAGCCTTCATGACCATAGGTGATGGTAGGAACAAAAACTGCCCGGTAGATTGAGAGCTTTGCCTTCTGGCTCAGCTCTCTTTTCGTCACAGTGGTGCGACACAATGAGTGTAGTACCGCCCCCGGTGCGCCGATTCTCCGACCAATCTCCCGTTCCATTGTTCCCTCACTCGCGAACAAGACCCCAAGGTATTTGAACTCTTTCACTTGGGGTAAGGACTCATTCCCTACCTGGAGTAGGCACTCCAAGTCATTAATATAAAAAATATATTGTGAAAAAACAGAACTCTGTTCAAAAGTAACAATAAAATAGTTTGGAGATCTAGAGCAAACTTGTGGAAGATAAAGACTGACTGGGTTTGATTTGTTCGCAGTGGGAAGAAACTGGTTATATCAAAGTTTACCTGAACCCAATGACATGCTGTTTTAAGTTGATGTGATGCTGAATTCATGTTAGTCCATTCAACCAAATCAAACCTAAATGTTTACATTATCTGTAAAAATGGGGGGCCCATATTCAACTTCCAACTATTCCTCAAAGTATAATTTATTATCTTCTGTGTACTGATCCAACCCTGGGAGTTTAACTTAAGTTTACATTGAAGTAATCTTACACTTACAGACACTAATGTAGAGTAACTAACAGTAGTAAGAGCAAACATTCACACTGGCTCCCAGTAAACAAATAAGAGTGACACATCAAGCCTTGTGCTACCAACAGTGTGACACTTTAACATGACTTTTTATATTATTATTACACAGTCCACAATATGAACTGATCCACAGTCTGGCTATTAACCAAGGCAAACAATTGTGATGCATTTTCCGTAACTAAGTTTTTCATGGTGAGCTGAAGCAAATATAAAGCAAAGCAGATGCAGAGTTGGAATTTTTATTAAGGAGCAGATTCACATTGAACCTCTTTTGTATAATATTAAAATGGGCAGAGGAACCTCCAGATGAGCGTAATATTTTATATAAATTCCTTGGCAGCCCTCTGACACTGTCCCCTACATGGCCCTCATGCAGCATGGGTGCCTCCATGTGATTGTCACCATACATTTCATCCATATAGCCATATGAGGACTTCCTATCCACAGACCTCACGAGGACCAGTATACTGTATACTGTATTCCTCCTCTGCATACTTATCAGTGTAGGTCATTGTGAAGGTGTGTTTTTTAGTCTGTGTAGCATTCTGTATATTTATTGTTTTCTACTTTAAAGGAGAATTCCGGGGGATTTTAAAATGTTGCTCTGTATGCAAACAACAGAGCTATGTTTTGAACTCGCCCGGAATTCTCCTTTAAGCTCTAACGTGAGCTGTGGTTATAAAGTATGTGCATGTGTGAGTGATTTCATCATGCCTGTGTTCTTACAGGAAGTTACTTTGCATCGCTGTCCTGTCTCACTGCTCCACACACTCAATGTCGGCTACATGAATGGTGCCATAGTGTTACAAGCTGCCCATACCCAGAAGATTTGATCTTTTCACAATTTGACCTATGAGCAGTGGTGGGCCGTCAGGGTCTGCAAGGCTTTCTCTGCAGGCCCAAAGATAATCAGAATCAGAAATGTATTTTTGTAGTTCTTTAATATATTTTTAAATAATATATATTTTACAAAGTTCATTTAAATTAGTCTATATGGTGATTTCATTGCTACAGTACGTTCTTTTCCGTTGCCTTGCTTTTAGCACAGCTCATATAAATGAAAGCTTTTATCTAACAAGATTTTTTCATCTGTGTTGTCTCCGTGTAGACTAGGGCCTTCAGAATTCCGAGTGGATACCGTCTGCTGTTGAAGCCCATCAGGACCATATTGTTGATTGTCATATTTTTAACCAATCAGATTTCGACTTTACCATGTTGGGTGTGTTCTTTGACCAAGTAAAGCGTTTCTACCGGCCTAGCCTTACGTCAGTTTCATTTCTGTTGCTAAAAAGTTTGCCATCCGAACAACAACTAGCTTAGCTCTCACAGCTTAGCTCTCCCTTCTCCGATTTCTTTAAACTTTCAATTTTTAGATTGTTAGATTTTTTACTTTTAGCAGAATGGCAGATGGAGGTGAAGAAGTTGCTTTGGTGGCGAATATAGGACTGGGCATGATCGACTCTCAGCACTGGGCAAGATATTTTATTGGAACTTAACGCAAGGATGTGCTGTACAACCGCGTCATAGAAGTATTTTTAAAAGTGAAAGGAATTCGTTTTCAAATAATGAGCAGCTTTGGTGAGTTTGATGGATTTTTATATATTTTTACTAGCAGGGCCTTAACTAGGGATGGGCGGATACCGATACCAGTACATTAAAGTACAGGAAAGAATGAATGATGCAATTTGGTGCATACTGTAACTGTAGAAAACGGCATGAGCAACTCCCCGGACCTAGCCTCTGAAAGCCACCTTCAGCGAGGAAAGACAAATGTCAGTAGTTTGCAAAACTTCTGGGTGAACAATATAGTGGTATTTCTGAGTTCTGACATACTAACATTAAGAAATATACCTTAAAAGAAATACGATGTAGCCTATTTATATTTTGTTCAATAGATTACATTGATAGTACAGCTAACTGTGAATCTATTATAATAAAACAATAAAACACCTTAACAGAATAATATGATTAGGTAATTATCCCTGTTTTGGAGAAAGTCACTTCAAACAGACGTTCTCATCTTACACAAAACTTCTGCAATGCGTAGTTAGGGCAAATTCGAACACAAACGTCTATTGCGTTCGCGTTTACAAACGTGTTTCTCTCACTTAATTAGGGAAGGAGATGTAAACCATTGACATCTAATAAATATTACACATTATTGACCTGCAATGTAAATTATGTTCTTCTGAATATGTAGGAATATTTACTTTTCTATATTTGAATTGGCTAATCAACATCTAAGAAATAGCAGATTTTAGCTTGATAAATGTGACATTTGGCATAGTTCTTAAAAGTACTCCTATCAGTACTCGTATCAGCAAGTACCCAAAATGAAATACTCTGTACTTGTACTCGTTCCATAAAAAGTGGTATCGGCCCATCCCTAGCCTTAAAGGTTCTTAACGGGGCTTAGTGCATGTACTGTATTTGTATTCATGCAGGGGAGATGAACAGACACACTTCATCCTGGCGCCAGGCCTGTTAATACTTTTTAATTATTAATGCTTGTTTTAGATCACTACTGGTGAGACGCATGTGCAGATCTTATATATAAGGTCTGTGTTTCAGATTCAGGGGTCTTAGTGGGCTGTGCCTTTGAGTCTGTGTGATAAACCTCGATGTGTGTTTAATAATGCGTAGTGTTACATTCATATGGTTTCAGTCGTGTCGGGTCAATTAGTGAATTGTAAGTCTCACAGATGTTGAGCCTTGTGTTAAATAACCTTTATCGAGTGGAATAAACTTATCTTCACTATGAATATGGGGTGCATTATATGCCAAATGACAATAACCTATAGACCTAGAATGTCATTGTGAGGTTATTATAATGCGTTTTCAATTTGGGAAGATAGTGAAGGCCTAGGTGTAAAATGCACGGCCCGCCACTGCCTATGAGAATATGAGTCAGATTTGCAATGATCAAATGGTAGAGCACAACCTAGAGCAGGCTTTCACATCTCCAGAGACTTCACAAGTGTGTTTTAGCGGATCCCCACAAGGAAATGGGTGGCTTACGGCTTTGGTGTTAAGGTCACTGTACAACTGATGTTACTTTTTAGTTCAGGATTTATGAGTTGGGCTTTAGGGCTAGGTTAAGTTTAGGCATTACAATTGGATTATTGAGGTATAGGTTAGGGTCAATTACATTTAGGAGATTCTGTAGAGAACATAGATTTTGACCCCCACAAAAATGAAAAATGTATATGTGTGTTTCTATGCATGCATTAATGCATACATGCTTATATACAGGAGGGTGCTTTGCATATGTGTCCTGTGTCACTGCTCCACACACTTAAAGAGCCCAGTGTTGATCAGTAACTGTTCACTCCTTTCAGACACACAGAACAATGTTGATGATGTCACTGATTCTACTGATGGGGACCCTGGGACTCCTACTTCAGGGTAACACGCATTTTACACTACTTTGATTCTTTCAGGATGGCTTTTGATTCACTTTTCATTTCAATATACATTATTTGGAGGGAGAGGTGGGGGGATATAGTTTGTTTAATGACAAATATATGAATTACTTTTTCTATTTTTTCCCATAGTCAAATGCAGATATAATCCTGACTCAATCTCCTAAAACTCAGTCTGTTAGTCCCGGACAGACTGTCTCTATCAGTTCAGTCAGTTCAAGCACTGGTAACCAGAAACCTGGAGAAGCTCCTAAACTTCTAGTTAATCACGGTTTAAACCGTCAGTCTGGGATTCCAGATTGTTTCAGTGGAAGTGGATCTGGTTCTCACTTCATTGTCTTTGCGAGTACCCTAGTCTTCCATGTCTTTGTATTCTGAGTTGCCCTCATTTTCTTTTCTAGTGTGTATTTCCGTTTGATTTTCCTTTTATATTTATATCTCCCCAGTATAAGCGTTTTCAGTTAGTAATTCATGTTTATGGAATCTCCTGCGGGATAATTTGAGTTTTAAGAATAAAATGTATGTTTATTTAATCTATTGGTGCTTTTGACCTGTTCCTCATTGAAAGCGTGATAGAATGACCAACCACACCACAGCAGCTTCTGTTCCCCTGGGACGGTCAACAGAAGCAAAGCTGCTGACCTCCAGGTTGGAGGAATCAGAATAAGAGGAAGAGGTTTGGAACAGGAGGATACTGGAGGGAAAACTGGGGACCGTCCGGTTCCGTCAATTGGACCAGGAAGAACCCTTGTATGGGGAATGCCTTCTCCAGGCCATGATGGCCTCCTGCCAGAGTCTCAAGAGGGCCTCCTGCCAGAGTCTCAAGAGGGCCTCCTGCCAGAGTCCCAAGAGGGCCTTCTGCCAGAGTCCCAAGAGGGCCTCCTGCCAGAGTCCCAAGATGGCCTCCTGCCAGAGTCCCAAGATGGCCTCCTGCCAGAGTCCCAAGATGGCATCCTGCCAGAGTCCCAAGAGGGCCTCCTGCCAGAGTCCCAAGAGGGCCTCCTGCCAGAGTCCCAAGAGGGCCTCCTGCCAGAGTCCCAAGAGGGCCTCCTGCCAGATACCCAAGCGGGCCTCCTGCCAGATACCCAAGAGGGCCTCCTGCCAGAGTCCCAAGATGGCCTCCTGCCAGAGTCCCAAGAGGGCTACCAGACCCAGTCCCAAGAGGGCTACCAGTCCAAAGATGGCCGTCTGCCCAAGTTCCGAGATGTTCGTTGGCCTCCGTTCTGATATAGCCACTGGCTCCAAGTCCAGGATGGACACTGGCTACAGTTCTAAGATGGCTCCTGGACCCAGTTACATGATGGCCGAGGTCCCCGTTCCTAAGCAGAACTTCTCCACGCCAGCTATTCCGGAGATGTATGCCACCATGAAACAAGATCCGGAAGTAGAAAAGGACTATTGAGAGTGGTTGGCCCAATGTAACAAACCCACCGTCGGGTATTCGGAACTGGTTTGCCAGTTCTGTGCGTGGAGAACAGGAACTGGATCACTCAACAAGGCCGCCGAACAGTTCCTGCTGGGACGGATGCATACTTGATCCCCTCAATTCCTGACCCACTTGGACGCAGCCGTAGCCCCGCAATCCACACCATCACCTGTCAAGTTCCACCAAGTCCTGGATAGAATCTTCATGGCTAAAGTCAGGAACCCTATGGGTCGAATTGGATCCAACCAACCCCTGTCGCAACCACCAGAGGTTGATGCTCCCCTGTCTCGACCACCAGAGGTCACTGCACCCCGGACCCGACCACCTGAGGACGCTCAAGCCTTCGGCCCCCAGAGGTCGCTCAAGTCTCCGGACCCCCAGAGGTCGCTCAAGTCTCCGGACCCCCAGAGGTCGCTCAAGTCTCCGGACCCCCAGAGGTCGCTCAAGTCTCCGGACCCCCAGAGGTCGCTCAAGTCTCTCGGCCCCCAGAGGTCGCTCTCGTCCCTGGGCCCCCAGAGGTCGCTCTCATCCCCCGGCCCCCTTGCCTAGTCCCAGAGCCTTGCCTAGTCCCAGAGCCTTGCCTAGTCCCCGAGACTTACCTAGTCCCC
>JACXGM010010498.1:0-10058 GCA_016801145.1 Umbra pygmaea | reverse complement strand
GCCTTGCCTTTTCCCCGAGCCTTGCCTTTTCCCCGCCCCTGGCTCAGTGCCCGTGCGACTGTCTTCCCCTGTCCCAGTGCCATTGCCTGCCCCTGTCTCGCTCTCTCTGTGTTTGTTGGTGTATCTGTTTCATTGTCCGTCCAGGGTCCGGTGCCAGCATCAGTTCAGGTGCCTGTTCCGGTTTTGCCTCCGCCTGCTTGGCCTCCACCTTCGCCTACCTGGACTCCACCTCTGCCTTCATTCCTTAGGCCTTGGTTGCCGCATGCCTGGTCTCCACAGTCTGGACCCCGGTATCTACCTCCACCCTCCGGACCTCCGCTAGAGTCTTCGGCCTCCGGACCTCAATATCTGCCTTCACCCTCCAGTCCTCTGCAGCTGCTTTCGGTCTCCGGACCTCAGCGTCTGCCTCCACCCTCCGGACCTCTGCTGCTGCCTCCGCCCTCCGGACCTCTGCTGCTGCCGCTGCCCTCCGGCCCTCGACTTCAGCCTCTGCCCTCCGGATCTCTGCTTCAGCCTCCGCCCTCCGCATTCACCTGTTCCATCTCCTCCTCGGCAGTGTTGGCCCGATCTCATGCCTGGCTTTCCCTGGACTGGACTCTATGTGCCTTGTCCTCGTATGCCCTGTCGGTACATGGGGTCTCTTGCCTGTGTGCCCTGGACCCGCTCATCCCATGGACTTCCCCCTACTCATGCAGTTTGTTCGTCTGTTTTGGCAGCTATGGGCTGCGCCTTGGGGTGGGGTTCTGTAACGATCCCCTTCTCCCCCAGACAATACCAGGACTCTAATTTTTCATTCTGTAGCCTTGTCTGTGTTTCTGTGTAGTGTTCCTAATCTCTGCTGCCCTCGTGTGGATATGTCAGTGTTGTCAGACACTCCCTTGTATTAGTTCAATTCTGTTTAGTCCATTCCAGGTCTTTGGTTTATCCCTTCAGTGTTATGTCCAAGTTTTCCTGCCTTTTGTGTCACATGTTCTAGTCCATCAATCTCTTTTGTTGATTAGGTTCCCAGCTGAACTGTATTAGTAATCCTAATACTATTTAGTTCTGTTCTACCCTTGAGGTGTTGCTGGTCATTGAGGAATTTTCCCTATCACTTTATTGTCTTCGTGAATACCCTAGTCTTCCTTGTTGGGTTTTTCAGTATTCTGTATATTACCATATTCTGAGTTGCCCTCCTTATCTTTTCTAGTGTGTATTTGTGTTTGGTTTACCTTTTATATATCGCCTTGCGAAAGTATTTGAGGCTTCAAACATAAAGATATAAAACTGTAATTTTTTGTGAAGAAGCAACAACAAGTGGTACACAATCATGAAGTGGAACGAAATTTATGGATATTTCAAACTTTTTTAACAAAAAAAATTGGGCGAGCAAATTTATTCAGCCCCTTTACTTTCAGTGCAGCAAACCCTCTCCAGAAGTTCAGTGAGGATCTCTGAATGATCCAATGTTGACCTAAATGACTAATGATGATAACTAGAATCCACCTGTGTGTAATCAAGTCGCCGTATAAATGCACCTGCTCTGTGATATTCTCAGAGGTCCGTTGAAAGCACAGAGAGCATCATGAAGAACAAGGAACACACCAGGCAGGTCCGAGATACTGTTGTGGAGTAGGTTAAAGCCAAATTTGGATACAGAAATATTTGCCAAGCTTTAAACATCCCAAGGGGCACTGTGCAAGCGATAATATTGAAATGGAAGACCATATCAGACCACTGCAAATCTACCAAGACCCGGCAGTCCCTCTAAACTTTCCACTCACACAAGGAGAAGACTGATCAGAGATGCAGCCAAGAGGCCCATGATCACTCTGGATGAACTGTAGAGATCTACAGCCGAGGCGGGCGAGTCTGTCCATAGGACAACAATCAGTCATGTACTGCACAAATCTGGCCTTTATGGAAGATTTGCAAGAAGAAAGCCATTTCTGAAAGATATCCATAAAAAGTGTCATTTAAAGTTTGCCACAAGCCACCTGGGAGACACACCAAACATGTGGAAGAAAGTGCTCTGGTCAGATGAAACCAAAATGGAACTTTTTGGCACCAATGCAAAACGTTTTTGTAAAAAGCAACACAGCTCATCACCCTGAACACACCATCCCACTGTCAAACATGGTGGTGGCAGCATCATGGTTTGGGCCTGCTTCTCTTCAGCAGGGACAGGGAAGATGGCTAAAATTGATGGGAAGATGGATGGAGCCAAATACAGGACCATTCTGGAAGAAAATCTGATGGATTCTGCAAAAGACCTGAGACTGGGACGGAGATTTGTCTTCCAACAAGACATTGATCCAAAACATAAAGCAAAATCTACAGTGGAATGGTGCACAAATAAACATATCCAGGTTTTAGAATGGCCAAGTCAAGGTCCAGACCTGAATTTAATCAAGAATCTGTGGAAAGAACTGAAAACTTCTGTTCACAAACCCTCTCCATCCAACCTCACTGAGCTCAAGCTGATTTACAAGGAGGAATGGGCAAAGATTTTTGTCTCTCGATGTGCAAAACTGATAGAGACATACCCCAAGCGACTTACAGCTGTAATCGCAGCAAAAGGTGGCGCTTCAATGTATTAACTTAAAGGGGCTGAATATTTTTGCATGACCACTTTTTCAGTTCTTTATTTGTTAAAAAAGTTTGAAATATCCCAAAAATTTCATTCCACTTCATGATTGTGTCCCACTTGTTGTTGATTCTTCACAAAGAATTACAGTTTCATATCTTTATGTTTGAAGCCTGAAATGTAGCAAAAGGTCGAAAAGTTCAAGGGGGCCGAATACTTTCGGAAGGCACTGTATATATCTCAAATTTAAGCGTTTTCAGTTAGTAGTTCATGGGTATGTAATCTCCTGCGGGATAGTTTGAGTTTTAAGAATAAAATGTATGTTTATTTAATCTACTGGTGCTTTCGACCTGTTCCTCATTGAAAGCGTGATACATATGGGTCTGGTGTGATTGTCAGGTTTCCACATACTTCTGGCTATATAGTGTATGTAGGATCTTCTTTTAATGAATATCCCAACAGTATCATTTTTTGTGAGAATTATAATTTCAACAATATTTAACCAGGCATGTTCACTAAGAACCAATTTTTATTTGTGCACAGACAGAATAACAGAGCTTTTACCTTGGCGACTGGAGGATTGCGGATTTGAGGCGATCTGACCGGTCGCAGCCATGTCAGATGGACTAAACAGTAGACCATAATGCCCCCCAATAATTAAGTCTGGTTTCCCAGCTCTTGTTTATTTCTCTAATGAGACACTCCCATAGTAGAGCAGAACCACAGACAGATGTTCACCTGTCCTTAGAGACTTCTAGTTAGTTTCAGCTGGTCCTCACAAGGAATAGGTTATTTACGGCTAAGGGGATAGGTTCAGGGTAAACTTGTATTTGGGTTTGGTGTTCATTTTGTTGTTACTTTTAGGGTCAGGCTTTATTGGTTAGATTTAGAGTGAAGCTTTAGGGCTAGGTTAGGTTTAGACATAACCATTTAACTATTGAAGTTAAAGTTAGGGTCAGGGTAAGGTTTTGGATAATATCCAAAAACACTGGGTACATTGTGGTCCCCACAATGATAGAAAAACAAACATGTGTGTGTTTGTGTGCTTGAAAGAAGTATGTTTGCATATGTGTCCTGTTTCACTGCTCCACACACTTAAAGAGCCCAGTGTTGATCAGTAACTGTTCACTCCTTTCAGACACACAGAACAATGATGATGATGTCACTGATTCTACTGATGGGGACCCTGGGACTCCTACTTCAGGGTAACACACACTTTACACTACTTTGATTCTTTCAGGATGGCTTTTGATTCACTTTTCATTTCAATATACATATATATATATATATATATATTGGGGGGGTTATATTTTGTTTAATGACAAATATATGAATTACCTTTTCCATTTTCTTCCCCAGAGTCATCTGCAGATATAATCCTGACCCAGTCTCCTAAATCCCAGTCTGTTAGTCTAGGACAGACTGTCTCTATCAGTTGTACAGCCAGTTCAAGCACTGGTAACAATCTCCAATGGTACCTTCAGAAACCTGGAGAAGCTCCTAAACTTCTAGTTTATCATGGTTCAAACCAACAGTCTGGTATTCCAGATCGATTCAGTGGGAGTGGATCCAGTCCATATACTCATTACACTTTAACCATCAGTGGAGTCCAGGCTGAAGATGCAGGAGATTATTACTGTCAACAGGGAGCTGCTTATCCGTTCACACAGTGTTAGAGCGTCGTACAAAAACCTCCATCAACTAAAGAGGAACTACTCTGAATCAACAGTGAAAGAGCAACAAAACATGTAGAGAAACAGCAGAAGAGTTTTCTTAGGTACATGTAGAATATGACAATAAATTATTTCATGACAATCAATAGCTATAGCTACTAAAACCTAAGATAACAATGCAACAATCAAAATATAAATACAGTATAAGAAAATACTGTGTTTTTACGGTAAATTAAGATATGAATAATCAAAGATTTGAATAAATAGAATTATCAACAACAAAGAAAAAAATATATAACTCACAAGCACACACTTGTCCTGACTGCTCAGAATGCCTGATTGTTCATACCTGTTCCTGTCAATCAAAGATGTGAGGGAGGGTGGGCCTAGCAAACTGAACTCAACCAGCAGCACAGCACTACACACACACACACACACACACACACACACACACACACACACACACACACACACACACACACACACACACACACACACACACACACACACACACACACACACACACACACACACTAAGCCAAGAAGAGAGGGAGAACACCCATCAGTAAAATAACGGCTCGAAAATTAGTGAAAGCAAGAAGCGAAGCAGAATTTAGATGCATTTTAATAATGTTGACAATGTAAGAGCACAATGTAGAATTTGTCAACAAAAAAATATCCTTTAAAGTCGGCACTACACACAACCTACCTGGCATATGTGAACTGTGCACCCAACTGTAAAGCTATCGGAGCTTCGAGAAACTAGAGGGCCCACGAATGATAGTGAAGCTAACACCTCCACACGTGGAAATGTAGGCCTACCTGTATCTACTACACGTCCAATGCAGCCTTCTATAGACCAGGGTATTAGTGTAGCAAGACCAATTGATAACGAATTGGCTAAAATGACTGCCACTGATTTCCAGCCATTTTCGATTGTGGAGGACAGAGGCTTTAGAAATTATAGCAATAGTCTTTGAAAATCATTAATTACACAATTGTATGAGAGCCCACAGGCTTCAGTGCGGGAAAAAATCAAAATGGCTACTGCGGTATGACTTACCACTGACTGCTGGACATTTAGGTCTACTACTTCTTTCATGTTGGTTACATGTCACTTCATTGAAGATTCCTCGATAGCTAAATGGACCCATCATCCATGCCTTGCCACACAATCAACCTGATTGTAAGAGATGCCCTGAATGAGGTAAAGCCCACTGTGGACAAATATTTCTTCCACAGGAGCACAGTAGCTGTTGAAAAACTAAAGTCCACACAACACCAGATGGGGATGAGGCCTAAACAAGACTGTCCTACATGGTGGAATTCAACTTTATATATGTTGAAGTGGTTAATTGAGTCAAAGGATACCATCATCTCTACCCTGTCTGTTATCAAAGAACCTGTTGATGCTCTGACCCAGGAGGAATGGGAGGTGGTGGAGGGGTGCACAGTCCTGGAACCTTTAGAGCAGGTCACTGTGGAGATCAGTGGAGATCAGTGGGGATCAGTGGGGATCAGTGGGGAGAGGTAGAGTACAAGCAATGATTACTACATCATTACCTCATCCATTATTATATACATTTGTGAGTAGTAGATGAGAATGTATTATTAGTAGACAACACATGAACCTGAACTAATGTGTTATAGTTTTATTTATTCTCAGCTATGTGACAGCCTCCATAATTACACTCCTGTGCAAGGGTCTGCAGTGTATCACAGCCAGCCAACAGAGAGAGGAAAACGTAACCACAGGACAAGTGACACAGTTTATTGACACCCTATGTTCATCAATGGACAGAAAGTTAAGTCACATACTATCTGAAAGCGCTGCACTTTACCCCAGGTTTAAGCAGTTATTCAGCGATGCCAGAGCGATTGATAAGGCTCTTCACAGAATAAGCTCAGCAGCAGGGAGGGACAGCCACAGGGGGCAGAAAGCTCAGGAGTCAGGGTATCAGGAAGAAGGAGCGGGTGGAGCAGAAGCAACATTTGTGTCACATACATCAGCTATTGTGGTGTTATTTTTATAAGAATGGATGATTTACATAAGAAAGGTGTTGTATTTGTATGTATCAATATATTTGATCACACATACAGACAATCAGTATTATACACACCGTATAATTATCAATTGACTATAAGAACACCTTGCAATGAAATAGTATTAGGAATGCATCAAGCTGTAATGACATGTATTTGGAGTACCTTCAAATGTATTACATGGTCGGGGCCGGACATCATTTTTATATAAGGTCCTGGTCTGGAACTGTGCCACTATCGTCTAACTGTGTAAATCTCCTCTGAGTGTGGGGGCTAACCTGGCTAAATAGAGCTACTGTAGCTCCCAGAACCACTACGCTAACATTGGCTAGGCTACATTCAGTTGTCTAACTAGCTAATCTAACTTTGACAATTTACAAAAAAATATAAATATTTTTAAAGAAAAACAACACATTTAACGTTTCTTACTGTGGTGTGTCCATTACATTTAGCTAGGTCTGTGTTGAAAAATGTTTGCTTCGCTTCCTGTATAAACTGTTAAATAGCATAGACCAGCAGCGTGTGTATGTGTTTAGGTGAGAGACCCAGCTGTCAATCAAGCTCTGGCTGTGAGGGAAGAGGGGGAGAGGAGGGGGGAATTGAAGGCACTGTTTTTCACATTTCAATTTATTTCATCTTTATGAAAAAATTGCAGTGGTCTCTACATTTTTTCCAGAGCTGTATATGGACACCCCTACTAATAGTGTGAAGAGGGATAATGGTCTGGGGCTGTTTTCAGGGTTTCAAACATTGTAGAAACGGTTTGGGGAACGCCTTTTCCCGTTCCAACAGGACTGTGTCTTTGTGAAGAAAACGGGATCAAATAAAAACATGGTTCAAAGAGTTTGGTGTGAAGGAACTCAAGTGGCCTGCTCCAAAGACCTGACCTTAACCACATTGATCACCTTAAGAATTAATTGGAACGGCGATTTTGATCCAGGCCTTCTCGTCCACCATCAGTATTCTTTTGGCTGAATGGGCACAAATTCCCACAAACACACTCTAAAATCTTATAGCATTAAAGAGGTGGCCAACTTGATATTAATGCCCATGGTTTTGGAATGGGATGTTTACACTCTCATATGGGTGTGATTGTCAGGTGTCCACATATTTCTGGCTTATAGTGTATGTAGGATCTTCGTTTAAATGCACAGACAGAAAGACAGAGCTTTCACCATGGCGATTGGAGGATTGTACTTTTGGACCCTATTAAGATGGACTAACTAGGTCATTATGCCACCTAATTATTATTTTGTAACAAGAAGTCTGGTTTCCCAGCTCTTGTTAATTTCTCTAATGAGACACACAGCTGCCCATACCCAGAGGATCTGAGGCCTAGAGAGTGTGAGCTGCGAAGGTGAAACTCAGATTTGCATGGCCAGTATGACTGCAACACTCCCATAGTAGAGCAGAACCAAAGACAGATGTTAACCTGTCCTTAGAGACTTCTAGTGAGTTTCAGCTGGTCCTCACAAGGAATAGGATATTTACGGCTTAGGGGATATGTTCAGGGTAAACTTGTATTTGGGTTTGGTGTTCACTTTTGAGGTTAATTTTCATTTCAGGATTATGTGTTCGGTTTACAGTTAAGCTTTAGGAGTAGGTTATGTTTAGGCACAACCATTAAATTATTGAAGTTAGAGTCAGGGTAAGGTTTTCAGTAATTTCCAAAAACACTGACAACAGTGTGGTGCCCATAATGATAGAAAAACAAATGTGTGTTTGTGGGAATTTGTACAAAAAGTAGCTTTGCATATGTGTCCTGTGTCACTGCTCCACACACTTAAAGAGCCCAGTGTTGATCAGTAACTGTTCACTCCTTTCAGACACACAGAACAATGATGATAATTTCACTGATTCTACTGATGGGGACCCTGGGACTCCTACTTCAGGGTAACATGCACTTTACACTACTTTGATTCTTTCAGGGTGGCTTTTGATTCATACTTTTTAAATTTCAATTTATGTTTAGAGATCACTTTTTGGTATGAGTTATTTTTATAACAAATATATTAATTACTTTTTTATATTTCTTTTCTAGTGTCATCCGCAGATATAATCCTGACCCAGTCTCCTAAATCCCAGTCTGTTAGTCCAGGACAGACTGTCTCTATCAGTTGTACAGCCAGTTCAAGCATTAGTAATGTGCTCAGTTGGTACCTTCAGAAACCTGGAGAAGCTCCTAAACTTCTAATTTATGCTGCTATATACCGCCAGGCTGGGATTCCAGATCGTTTCAGTGGGAGTGGATCTGGTTCTCAGTTCACTTTAACCATCAGTGGAGTCCAGGCTGAAGATGCAGGAGATTATTACTGTCAGCAGGGAAACCACTTTCCATTCACACAGTGTTAGAGCACCGTACAAAAACCTCTGTCAACTTAGGAGTATCTGCGCTGAATCACTAGATTCAGAACTACTCAAATTTAAGAGCGAGGAATATAACAATCTAAATAAGAAATACATGAATGAGATTATAGTTTCACATGAATTTACAACTAAGTACATCATTAATATTTAAAAAAATATATTGTGAAAAATGAGAACTCTGTTCAAAAGCAACAACAAAGGAGTTTGGAGATGTAGAGCAAACTTGTGGAAGATAAAGACTGACTGGGTTTGGTTTGTTCCCAGTGGGAAGAAACTGGTTTAATCAAAGTTTACCTGAACCCAATGACATGCAGTGTTTTATGTTGATGTCATGATGAATTCATGTTAGTCCATTCAACCAAATCAAATCTAAATGTTTACATTATCTGTAAAAATGGGGGGCCCATTTTCAACTACCAACTATTTCTCAAAGTATAATTTATTATCTTCTGTGTACTGATCCAACCCTGGGAGTTTAACTTAAGTTTACATTGAAGTAATCTTACATTTTACAGACACTCTAATGTAGAGTAACTAACAGTAGTAAGAACAAAGATTCACACAGGCACCCAGTAAACACAGAACACAGACACATCAAGCCTTGCGCTTCCAACAATGTGACACTTTTTATTGTGACTTTTTATATTATTATTACACAGTCCACAATATGAACTGATCCACAGTCTGGCTCTTAACCAAGGAAAACAATAGTAAACATGTTTCTTTAGGAAACATTTCAAGGGTGATACCTTTACTATAACTGTGGGTTTGTGTTACACACTGCTCCCCAGGAGGGGAGTGGGATGCCACACCTCACTGCTCAAGTGGTCAGAAAAATGAGTATGGAGTCGTAGGTGCGAGCATGGACACAGAGACAGGAGGGTACCATAGAACTTAGGACTTTTAATTGCCACAGTATTAATTTCAAATAATATGTGGGAAAAGGGGCTGAACAGGACCAAAGTAAAGAACTTAAAACATAGGTTAACCCTTATCTGCTCTAAGCTAACACACACACAAACTACACCTATACTGGCACACGAATGAGCCGCCCTTCCCAAAGTACAGGTGTGGTCTGTCCTGGTCTTCCCTAGTGTCTTTAACAGCGGAGTTACCCCACGGGTGGTGTAAGCCCAGGGCATCTAGCCTAACACTCCCACTTGTTTCCCCTCTCCCCTGGGAAGACAAAAAGAGACAAAAGATTAATAGACAAATATATACTTAACAAAGACCAGCACTAAACATATACACACAAATAGGCCTACCACTCTCTCTCTACCATACAAAACACAGCTCTCACTCATAGCACAATATCCAATACACAACAAGCACAAAATCCACTAACTAAGGTTTCTAAATGACCTCATCCACCACCACACCACCTTAAAACACAGAGCTAGGGTACCGAC
>JACXGM010010497.1:0-18359 GCA_016801145.1 Umbra pygmaea | reverse complement strand
CAGGGTTATAGGTCAAGGCTGCTAGGGGCCGTACGGTGGAGCCCAGCGGAGAGTGGTTGAGCAGGGGGCCACAGACACACAGCTATCCCACCAGGAGCATCCGCACCATGGGCTGTGTTATTAACATGCTGCCTGCTGCCCGGGGCTGGGACAGGTCACCGTTACACCGCCACATTGCCCTGGAGGGACACGCACACGAACACACACACTAATGTCCTGGAGGTGCTGCTAGGAGAGAGATGTACACACACTCACACGGATACAAACACACAGAGATACAAACACACACAGATACACAAACACACCTTTATTAACCAAATGAATGCAACATGTTTTGAATGTAACACTAGCTGTCTTACAAGTGTGATCAGTTTGAAGCCTCATACTAAGAATATAAATAAATTCATCAAAAGAGATGTAAACTCCTATGGCTTCACCAACTTTGCCCGGACCTCCTGCACGAGGCAGCGCAAATTAGCATAGCGCAGGCCGGGATTTGGGATAGATAAATCGGATTATCTACCTTGCCAAGTCACTCTCCGGTGACTCCTTGTGTCCAGATCGGGCGCCTGTAAGTTCAATTGCGGAAGTATAGTTTGTGAGTGTAATCATCCCACACATGAACTGAATAAAGACTTCTATGTTGGATAAGCAGTGTGAAAAGAAGTAGGCATGATCCAACATGAAGACCAGGGACCTGTTTATTAGGGCTGGGCGATAGGACGATTACATCAACTCTCAAAGATGGTCGTCAGCCATCGTCGATAGCAACCACGTGGCAATGTCAAAAATTATGTTTTCAAAAACAAACTTAACTCGTGCTGCCTTATCTGGCAGCACACAACCGTGCAGTGCAGTGCACTGACAAACAGCCTAATCTGGTGTTTCCTTATTTGCTATAGGCCATAGCCTTCATTTAAATATACAGGTCCTTCTCAAGAAATTAGCATGTTGTGATAAAGTTCATTATTTTCCATAATGTAATGATAAATATTAAACTTTCATATATTTTAGATTCATTGCACACCAACTGAAATATTTCAGGTCATTTATTGTTTTAATACTGATGATTTTGGCATACAGCTCATGAAAACCCAAAATTCCTATCTCAAAGTATTAGCATATCATGAAAAGGGTCTCTAAACGAGCTATTAACCTAATCATCTGAATAAACTAATTACCTTTAAACACCTGCAAAAGATTATTTTTGCTTTTAAAAACTCCTAGCCTGTTTCATTACTCAAAACCACAATAATGAACTTTATTACAATATGCTAATTTCTTGAGAAGGACCTGTATATAAATATATGGTAGGCTAGTGAAATAATGTAAGAGAATGAAAATTGATTGTAGACTGAGTGCACCAAGCAGCACGAAACCTGCCATATCTTATTTAACAGATTTTCTACACCTTTTGATTATTAACAATTTATTTCTCTGCAATAGTGTTCCATTTCAGAAAGTATTTAGCAATTAGGCTATAGCCTAATATTGGGAAAGGGATAGAGAGAACATCGCAAAGCAAGATTGCAAGATAGACGAATGTCATATAGAGTCGTGTCGGGTTTTGTCACAGACAAGATGTGTCAGGTTGTCACAAACAACTTTAATTACAAGAGCTATAAAGACAAAATATATAGTACAGCATACTACATATATAATAAAGTAAACCAGTGTTCGCGTATCGAAATAACACATGACAAACTGATTAGGCTCTTATACATTTTTTTTACATTTGATAACTTGATAACATTGACTTTTTATAATTTTCTACAATTGAATACAAGAAGTAAAATCACCTTTATTCTTTGGACTGAAAAGTTTTTCTTCCCCATAACATAGTTTAAAACCTTGTTTTTCTCTCGTTTCTGATTCATCAAAACGCAGTTCAAGAGATTGACCGAAACAGTCGGAATGTATGCTAAATTAAGGCAAAAAATAGGCCTGAATAATACAGAGATTTACTAAATAATGTATATGGTTACTAGGTATTATATGGCCCTATTCATTTTTGTAAGGTAGGCATAATAATTATTTTATACTCTTCAAGAAAGTGGCTCCTGTTTAATGATAGTTTAGTGACAACATGGTGTCAAACCCAACTTTTTATTATTTATTAATATATTTATTATAACTCACTCTATTACAGAGCAACAAGCTAAAATAACATCGCTGTATTTTCCTATTAGCCATGGAAAAGAACAATGTTAAAACATTACTTGTAGAATGATCTACACTATAAGCCCCTTTCAACACACACACGGTCATCAACCAAATGAATCTTATCAAGTCATGGACTTGTGTCTTTCCCACTGTCATACAATTATGTGTATATACAACTGTGCTCATAAGTTTGATACCTTGCATAACAAGGTACTGGAACTGCATAAAGTTGGAAAAGGATATAAAAAGATATTCAAAGACTTGCAAATGCCAGTCAGTATGTTCAATCACTTGTTAAGACATGGAAGATTCTGAGATCTCTTGATACCAAGCCAAGGTCAGGTAGACCAAGAAAGATTTCAACCAAAACTGCCAGAAGAATTGTTTGGGATACAAAGAAAAATTCACAGGTAACCTCGGGAGAGATACAGGCTGCTCTGGAAAAAGACAGTGTGGTTGTTTCAAGGAGCACAATAGGATGACACTTGGAACAAAATTGAGCTGCATGGTCGAGTTGCCAGAAAGCCTTGACACACCTCACAGCTTCTGGCACCTTGTAATTTGGAGGGACGAGACCAAAGATGTTTCAAGATTTTTTTCGTTTCTGAAACTAGTTTCACAGGTTGTGGTGTATTTTTTTTGTGCTGCGTTCCATCCGTTGTTTCTAACATTAATTAAAATCCTCCACTGTGTTCAGCACCTGCCAACTGCATACTTACAGCTATATCTGACAGCTATATTCATTCGGAGAAGTTAATTAGTATGCGTTAATACGGAGCAGGTTAGTAATTCCTGCCCAATTCACCCCTTGTAGCGCATAGAATAAATGCCAATTTCATGGATAAAAAAGACGATTACACCTATCGATCAGTGGCGGGCTGTGGATTTTACACCTAGGCCTTCACTATCTTCGTGAAATTAAAACGCATTATAATAACCTCACAATGACATGCTAGGGCTAAAGGTTATTGTCATTCGGCATATAATGCACCCCATATTCATAGTGAAGATAAGTTTATTCCACTCGATAAAGGTTATTTAACACAAGGCTCAACACCTATGAGATCTACAATACACTAATTGACCCGACATGACTGAAACCATAAGAATGTACCACTATTACGCACTATGACAGGATGTTGCATTACACACAGCTACTGTAGCCATCGATAGCCAAAATCAATGTCCTAACAAATTAAACAAGAACTAAATCACAACACTGACTCAGTAACAACACCACAAACATGCAAAAGTTCCAGAAGGAACAATCAGGATTCAACAGACTTCCCCAGAGATTTCAGACAAGCTGCGGATTAAACGCACATCCAGGTTTACCACGCACACTCAAAGGCACAGCCCACTAAGACCACTGAATCTGAACCAGAAACCTTATATATATACGATCTGAACATGCTTCACACCAGTAGTGATCTAAAACAAGCAAGCAGTAATAATTAACAAGTATTAACATGTCTGGCGCCAGGACGAACTGTGTCTGTTTATCTCCCCCTGCTTGAATACAAATACAGTACATGCACTAAGCCTTGTTAAGAACCTTTAAGGCCCTGCTAGTAAAAATATATAAAAATCCATCAAACTCACCAAAGCTGCTCATTAATTGAAAACAAAGTCTGTCCTCCTTTCTCTTTTCAAAAGACTTCTATGGCGCGGTTGTACAGCACATCTTTGCGTTAAGTTCCAATAAAAGATCTTGCCCAGTGCTGAGAGTCGATCCTGCCCAGTCCTATATTCGCCAACAAAGGTACTTCTTCACCTCCATCTGCCATTCTGCAAAAAAGTAAAAAATCTAACAATCTAAAAATTGAAAGTTTTAAAAAATCGGAGACGGGTGTAAGCTAGTTCTTGTTCGGATGGCAAACTTTTTAAAAACATTTTTTATTGAACTTTGTTGAACTGCCACTCCTCTATCAGCAACAGAATCTATGCTGATGTAAGGCTAGGCTTGCAGGAACACTTTAGTTATTCTAAGAACACACCCAACATGGTAAAGTTTAAATCTGATTGGTTAAAAATATGACAATCAACAACATGGTCCTGATGGGCTTCAACAGCAGATGGTTTTCACTCTGAATTCTGAATGCCCTAGTCTACCCGGAGACAACACAGATGAAAAAATCTTATTGGATAAAAGCTTTCATTTATATGAGCTGCGATAAAAGCCAGGCAACTGAAAAGGCGTACTGTAGCAATGAAATTACCTTATAGACTAATTGAAATGAACATTGTAAAATATATATAGTGTTAATGAAAAATGTATTAAAGTACAAAAATAAATTTCTGATTCTGACTATCTTTGGGCCTGCAGAGAAAGCCTTGCAGGCCCTGACGGCCCACCACTGCTATCGATGATGTTTGGACATGTCCATTTGACATGCCCTACTGTCTATTAATTAAAAGCAAGCAATGTGGATGCTGAAAGAAAAGTGGAACTCAAATAGAATCATAGCACAAACGTTGGGCCTAGCCAAATCAACAGTTTTGAAATGTTCTGACAAAAATGGAACCACTGTTGTCTTCAGCAATTGGAAAAGACCAGGGCCCGGTTCCCCGATAACGTTCATACTTAGCGCGCTAAGTATGATACAGAGAGAGAGAGTTAGATAGAGAATAGGGTGGGGAAGCAACGTACAAAAAGGGCACCAAGCTTCTCGTCAGAGGATCTTGAAGTTTTGCTGGACGAGGTGAGCTTGCACAAGGTGACACTGTTTTCCAGCTTTCGGAATAACTTGTGCAACAGCAACAAAAAAGAGCTATGAAGCGACATAGCAAGGCTGCCTCCGGATCAGGCACACCGAGGTCCTGGCAGGACATCAGGAAAAAACTCAAAAAGGCTCAAGTTTGGCCGAATAAAACAATTGGCTCCGCGGTCGGTCCCGTCTTTGATTCAATTCAAGGACACGTTGGATCGCTGCCATAGTTGGTCGCTTAGTGGACACCACCATGCTTACCCATTTATAGATCTTAGCCATTTAGAGCCAAATTGTTTGCCAGACTTTAATGATCAAAAGTGATTGCCAATTTAAACGCTTTAATGACATTACGAAATAGCCTTGGCTAATCAATTTCATAAATAGGCCTGTATCCATTGCGAACATATTTTATTATTTGTCTTAAAATGTCCATAAAATCATTGTTGAGCCAAAACATTTTCAACATACCATAGTTTGACTTGTACTGTGCTGCACTGATTTCTAAAGACTGCTGCACAGTGGCGTCGACTAGCGGCTTGAGCTCAAACAACGCTAAGAGAGAGCTTACGAATGGTCCAGACCAACCTTATGAAAGTGTGACTTACAGAAGATATACTTAGCATACGAACGTGTCGGGAACTGTGCCATGACGTTAAGAGAGAGGTTAAGGAATAGGTTAAGAACTACTTAGCGATAAGAACGTTTTGGGGAACCGGGCCCAGGTCAGTAAAGAACAGCAGTTGGTGACATGAGAATGACCATAGCGGTGAAAAACAATCCTAAAATGTACCACATATGCACTGAAAACAAGAAACAACGAACATCATCTTGCAGCTTTAACCTACAGGACCACTGCTTCCTAGATTGTTTGGATTTGTGGCATAACCAGACAGTGTTATGGGTGAAAATCCCAGGAAGGTAGCCTAGAAATCTAGAAGCACCCTAGCGGCAGCAAATATAATTTGCAGCTAGGGTCAGTCTAGCAACTCTCCGCTGGTTTGCGAACTGGAAAAAACAAATTCTTGTCAGGCCAATCATGTCATGTATAGAGTCGGTGGGCGGGCTTAACGTAATTACCGGAAAACATAGAAGATGGCTGCTGCTGTTGCAGCTGCTGGCGAACAGCTGTCTTTCTAATTGGCTTTGGAAGACTTTGAGTTAAGCTTTTCTTTGAGAAAAGGACAAAGAATGGCACTGAAATCATTCTTACAAAAGGAAGACGTGTTTGTAGTTTTGCCAACCGGGATACTTCGTTGCTCTGTTTGGTTGTAGAGCTGTCCTATTGCGTGCAGAGGGAATTTGAAAGACAACCGTTTATCCCACCCCTCAGATTGAGCACTGCCAATGGTGAGTTCGCAGACCCAACATCTTGATGTGTGTTTGGCTTGTCAGGCTACCAGGAAGGTGCACTTTATGCACATTCTGACGTTCAATCAAACAGTAAATTAACACATTGAAGCTCCTCTTCTGCAGGTCAATCCCTGACTGTAGGAGAAATCCATTGTTTTTGTAAACAGAAAATACAAAATTGTGAATTGTGAGTGTAGTTGTTTTATGTTGTTGCTTTACAGCACTTATTTTTCCTATTTTTGCATTTATTAATATTGTGTTAGGACTATTCGTAAGCCTGTGGTAGCTGCTTTTAACAGAAATTCAACAATCCTACTGCTTTTGTTTGGTATTTCTTGAGTACACTGTCCAAATTTTAGGCCTTCTGAGTGGACAGTTGATTTAACTTAAAACAGATAAAGTTAAAGAAACAAATGATCCTCTGTGACTGAATAATTCTTTCTACTCTCTATTTGCAACTGCTTTATTTCTTTCTGTAAAGATAGGAGTAATTATTTATGTTTGTCAATTTAATTCCATTTAGTTTGTAGTGTCATCATAGTCTAACTTCATACCTCTTTTCACCATATTGTAATTGATAAAGAGTAAATCTATATGAAAATGTATTAAAAACTTTTGTATTGATTATGTTGACAATGCTATTAAAAACATTATGAAATACAAAATTTTTTGTTTCTGTTCTTTATAATCAAAGCATACTGTACCACAACGCAGAGCTTTTTAAACATCATCTAGTGCCACATCAAGAGGAAATAAGAAAATTACACTCAGAAACAGCAGGCCTCCAATTCATCACAATAAGAAACAAGTTATTATTTACAGTACACTGTAAAACCCAATAGGTTAATTTAACTCAAAATAATTGTTAAAACTGACTCTATTGAATTTTTTAAGTACAACTAACTACATTTTGTAAGTTAATAAGCATTGTAACTCAAATAAATTGAGTTACAATGCTTTTTTGATTTTTTTGCTTGAACAATTATTTTGATTTCTATTAACCTATTGGGTTTTACAGTGTAGGCAGATGTGAGACGTGCCATGATGTCTTGTGAGTTAAGAAAAAGGAATACAATTTCACATTAATCAAGTGTGTCTGGCTGGGCTATAGGATAATTTAACATTAATAAACAATTACATTTTCATTTGAATTTTTAATGACAATAATGTGATAATATTAATGTCCAGCTGGTATAATAAAAGAACAAAGGTTTATATTGTTTCCTTAACCTGTCCAACATTGAATATTAATAATAATCCAGTGATGTTCAAACAAGATGAAATGGTATTTATTGTGGTGAAATGGTCAGGGCATTAAAGGCAGGAGGACACAGTGGGGCTCTATGGGTGATTTAGATGAGGGTAGGCCATTAGCCCACACCTACATAACCACACAGAAACATACCTGTACATCCACACATACACTAATACACTAATACATGTTTATGAGGGGTTCTTTTGTCAGTCCATTGGCACTTCCTGCATCTGAACATTATGAATTAAAAAAATTAAGACAGGCTTGTGATGCGTGAGGAAGTGTGGCTATGTTTGGAAGTTTAAAGGTAGAGAGCTTTGTGCCTAGACAGAGTTTTTAGGGGCCACTGTGGGTCCAGGGAGTTACGGAGGGAGAAGAGTGAGGGAGACTGTGGTTGGGTGTCGGGTTGTTACTGTTTGGGTGCATGCAGAGCTTTGGACGAAAAGGAGGCCTGCCCGAAAATTCACCCGGCATCTGAGCCGCAACCTTCAGCGCTCTCACCTTCCCAGCCTCACAGTTAGACAGTCAGTCAGCCAGTCATCTGCAGTGAGGCACAGGAAAACCACCGTAGCAATAACAAACCTAGATGTCGGAAAGAAAAAAATGAAACTAATAAAATCTACTTTATCCACAAAATTCTAGAGTCAACACAGAGAATGTCAATGTTTGCTCGGAGGGTGAGGGCGGAAAAAAGAGATGTTTAAATATACATTTATTCAGAGACCGGGTTGAGATCAAACAGCAAAATTGATCGGCTGTTCCCCTAAGCCCACCCCCCCACACACACACACACACACACCTCCCTCCATCGTTCTCCCTCTCCACTGTGTCGACTTCCTGCACGGACCATCGGGATTCTTACTCTGGCCCGTGGACACCTCTCTTAAGGGCGGAGCCTGGAATATTATGGGATAGGTTTCGCCTGACAGCCTTGGGCACAGATCGCGTTCAGAGGAGACGCTAAAAACACACACAGCCCAGCCAAACACACTCACTAAACCACACACACACCTTTCTACGGGGCAGTCTCGTCTTCCCAGGGGGGACAAATTGAGTTCCCCAAACACAGACTGACCACAAAACAAGTTTCTAATCAAGACAAGGACGAGCCAATGGATTTTTGCCCAACCTCAGAACCCGGATATACATTTCCCAAGTGTCCTTCTCAACCAGTCTCTGCATTGACCCAAAAGGAAATCAGATTAACTCACTTCAGCCTATCAAGTGTAATTAGTCCGTTCTCCGATGCTGCTTAATTAAGCCCCAGCCGTTTTACAATACCGGGCTGTCAGAACTCTTCCATGTTGATCAAATATTTACTAGGGCATTTAAGAAATATCATGCAGTTATAAGTTAAAAGTGGCCTATAGCGCACCTTTACTTACGAGGCGCAGCTGCAAGCCCTTTGTAATTAGACGTGAATTTAAGTTGAGTAATTTGTGTAGTAATTCTTTCAAAAAATAAGATTATACTGCGTTTTGCCCTGCAATTAAAAATCTTTTCACATTTGTCTATTTTATTTTAAGCACCATGGACCAAAATAGCACCTACTACTATCAGTAGTACTACAGTTATGACACAGGTATTGTTTTTTACCTATCCCCCGTCCTCAATTTAATTTAACTGTAAAATGGAATGAATAATATTTCAATAGGCCACAAATTCCTAGATTGTCTGAAGCAATCACTTGTCCATTGTTTGATCTAATAGGACAAGTCAGGATCAAGTAGTTGAGATGGAAGACACAACGCTCTTACAGTGTCATGATTGGCATTGGAATTTGATCAATAAAAAGAAGAGGAAGTGAGCTTCACATATACAAAAGCACTCAGTGGTATATTGCAATTTAAAGGCGAAGTACCGAATCATGATGAAACACCAAGAAAAGAAGCAGGAGAAACCCCAATCAGGAAGAGTAGTGTAACTGTGAATCCCTCCGTTTTGCACCTGAGACTACTTCATTCAGGGTATCTCACGTAGACACCATTGATCATAGCTCAGGGATGTGGGCAGGTCTTGGCTCAGAACATTGTTCAAAGCCAACACACTGCTGCTGTCTTAGTATTAATGGCGCAGTGACGCAACGTAGATGTGCCACTTGTACTGAACCGATTCATCCAGTTGAAATGTGAGCTTGTCAATCATCCTGATCCATGACCCGCAATATCAATCACCCTCATCCGTGACACACAATTTAAATCATCCTCATCCGTGACACGCGACATAAATCATCATCATCCATGACCAGCAACGTCAATCATCCTCATCTGTGACATCCGCTGTCAATCATCCTCATCCTTGACACACAATGTCATTCATCCTCATCCGCGACACACAATTTAAATCATCCTCACCTGTGACATGCAATGTCAATCATCATCATACTTCACAAGCAACATTCTCCTCTGTGACACACGATGTCCATCATCGTCATCCTTGACATGCAAAAGTCAATCATCCTCATTGGTGACATGAAATATCAATCATCCTCATCCGTGACACACAACGTCAATCATCCTCATCTATGACATGCAACGTCAAGGCTGTCAGAACTGACTGAAGATTCTAAATCTCTATTCACATTTAGGGTCAACATGCTAATCAAATGGTTAACAACAACAATATGTCCTGGAGTAATAGCTTTGTAAATGTGTTTCTTAATCACAAATGAACTGTTAATTAACATTTGACATTTTAGTTATTTAGCGAACGCTCACATCCAGAGCAACTTACATTGAATACAGGGACATCCCCCTGGAGCAACTTAGTGTGAAGTGCCTTGTACACAATGCCAATTTGGCATGGTCGGGAATCAAACCGACAAGTCTGACTCCCTAACCACTGAGTCATCTGTTCCCCTAATATTTTTTTATATATTATTGAACCAGGGAAAAAAGGTTGGCCTAGTGGTTAGGGCATCTGACTGAAGTTTGAGATGCCCTCCGGTTAATCCTCCAACTGCCAAGTTGAATGTTTTGTCATTCTGTCCATGAGCACAACAGTTAACCCTAACTACCCCCAGTTTGCTGCTGCAAAAAAAGAATTGGTATCCATGTCTGCTTTATGTGTTTCTGAATATTTAGATTTAGGTTGTCCCAGCAGCATAGATTCTTTAATACAGTCCAACAATATCAAGAATAGACTAGCCTAGAAACATTAAACCTGAAAATATTCCTGTCGTTCTGCCCAGACTAGCAATACGCACTGTCTACTCTCCCGTAGTTCCCGAGGACGCTGCTCTGGATATAGGTGACCGGCAGCCAGCCCAGCGGGACCGAGCCTCGAGTTTACCCGGTCGCTGTCCCGACGAGGGCGCCCTGTCACGGGTTACCTAGCGCCGCGTCTCCAGCTCGTTATTTATCTCAGTCTGACAGTTCATTCCTCTTCCTGTCATCGCTACTCTCCCCCATCTCCCACCTCTCCTCTCCACTGAGTTTGGCAGTCGTCCTCTGCTCTCCACTCCCAGGAAGAGGAGCCAAGCTCCAGCTCACCAGGCCAAGGACTGCTGGGTCCATCCCGGTGTCACGGGGCAACTAAGTAACCACGGTGATTGGCGGAACCCAAGCCATGTGAAGACCCCGAGTCTAGCGACTTGACGGGGGCCGGGGTGTCTTCACTCTCTGGCCCAGCACTGGAGGTAATTATCTCCCTGGGTTGGTTGGTTCTGGAACTGGACTGCTTGCTCTGGCCAGCTCCCTTAGGAGCACCCAGGACATAGACCCCTTTTTCTCCTTCTTTCATTAGGAAAGGTGCAGTTAACAGAGTAAGCCGGACAGAGTGAAGGCCCATCTAGTGGCCAGTGATAAATGGGTTGGCCTTGCAGGGTTGGAGAGGATGACACATAGAGGACATAAATAGGAGTATGAAGTCACAAATAACAGTAGATGTGAGGGAGTTAGCAGCTGATACAGGTATCTAGTTCACAGAGAAAGCTGGTACACTTCCAGCTACAGCAATTTCGAGCCTGATCACTCAAAAACTCTAGTCTATTCTGAGGGTTGTATTTCAGCGCGGCCACCGATCCACACATCAAGGCCCAAAAAAGTGAACAAGGGGTGGGCATTAACATCAATTGAAAGTGCAATAATGACAGGAAAATAATTGCCGTAGTTTTCACAGGTGTTCTGGTTACGGTGGGGGGAAACCTCCAAAGACATTTTTCGTGGTTTTGTACCTTCCAATTACTTCAAAGTGATCACGCGCAGTTTAGAGTCACACGGCGGTGAGAGTTGGGGAAAAACTGTGCGGAAAAGAAAAAACGAGGGAGAGAAAAAGTCTAATTAATGAAGGGTTTCATGTGAGCGGCTCTTTGATTTATAATTCAGTAGCAGAGCGGCCTTGCTAACCCAGGGCTTATGCTTCACTGAATTAGCCAGACCTGTGTGACTGAGAGAGGAGAGGGGAAGGAGGGCAGTGCTGGAGAGAGCGTCCGGCCGAGCCACACAGTGCATAATTTGTGCCTGGTTTGAGGTGGGTTTAAAAGGGGACAGAGACGTGAGGTCCATGTCTGGGCTTGACTGTCCACCTGGCGGACGTCACATCACAGGGAGGACTGTGTGGAAGAGAAAAGCGACTCTGTATCTCTAAAATAGCATGATGACAGGTTTGAAGGTAGGCAAGACTAGAAGAGCACTGAGCTATAGACATTACAACACTTAGAAGTCATTTGTGAATTTATGGAAAGTAGCCTTTAAGAGTGTGTGACAACACAAGTAAGGGCATATTTACATTACCAGAGAAAGGCGTATTTACATTACCAGAGAAAGGCGTATTTACATTACCAGAGAAAGGCGTATTTACATTACCTGAAAAAGCAAAAAACAATCAGATTTTCTTAATTTGCATAATCAATCGCAGAGCATTTGAATTTACAATTACGTGTTCCGAGAAAATTTGTCGAGAGTGATTACAAGTGGTATGCGAAATTTGACCAGGAAGGTACATACATTTCCTAGTGAAATAGCTCACCAGTTTGTTTACTTGTTAGGATAAAGCATGGCACCTTCTAGTGAACGAGTGCAAGCGATTTTGGTGATGGTGAGATGTTTTTGAGTTCTCTGAAATTGTCACATCGATAGAGCAGGGAAATACTTGTATTAACCAGACAGGTAGGCTACTGCACTTCTCAGCACCCAGCTAAACACACCTCAGAGACATTTGCATTCAAACTTGCAATCATCCGGAGGGTATCTGTAGGAAATGTGGGGCTTACTACCTCTGGAGGTCATGTCTAAGGCTAGCGATGTCACCATGCTGTGTGGTGTGGTGACCCCTGTAAAGCTTGCCTAGCTTCAGGCAGCTATTTTGCCCCCACAACCCCTCTGGATGGGGCCTGGTAGAACAGGCTTCATTCATTTTTGCTAGAGGATGTACATCAATCTGAGTTCTACGCTGAGGTACTGCTTGATATATCTACTTTCTCTGGTGTCCTGGGGAATCTTAGGATGATGAGCTAGGATGACCACAGCCCACCTGGCTATTCTTGTATAACTAGCTGTGCAGCCAATCTAGGTCTGTCTAAAGACTGGACACAGCCACATGCCTCAGGACTACTCACAGGACCTTAACGTGTACTGATAAACAACTTGGCCTTAATTGGACATGCATTTTTAAACGTTACACAAGGAATGGCCACCCCACTTAGTCTGGATCCTCTGCAGAAGGATTTCACGTTGTGAAAACTGCTGATGTAAAAAGGGCTTTTTAAAATACATCTGATTGATTAATTGATTGATTGAATTTTATACAATATAATAATCCATCAGCACAAGCCCTATTCCATCACTCTATGTAAACATAGCGTAATGTATAAACATCACACAAATAGTGTATATAACAAGTGTGCCATTTAAAGTGAAATGCTTACTTTATGAGCCCTTCTGAAAAGTGCAATTTGTTGCAACAAAAAGTCACTTTAAACATCTACAATATTAACTGTAGAAAAGGCAGCATGTGCTTATGGTAGGTGTGTTCATGTGACACTGTGTCTGTATCCTAAAAAAAAGAGATCACCAAGTCCAGGCAAATATAAAGGCATATACAAACATTTACGAAGTGTAGCTACTTCATCTGGAACAAAAGGCTTGCGGTTCCGCTCTTAGTCAGACTGCATCGTTCTCTGTATGCAGTGGGCCTGGTTTGTTCTCCACACAGATCTCAACTTCATCTCTCCACTCCCCTGGGTCCAATGATCCCCTCATCATCATCTCTTACTCTGACGCCCTTATAAAGCTAATGTGCTGATTTTACGTTTTCAACCTGCAATGATCCTCCACAATCCCCGCTGCTCCCTCTGTTCTTCGTTTTCTCATCCCGGGCGAGCGGCGGCGGCGGCGGCAGCGCCTTTGATCGCACGCAGGCAGTCCCCTGTTAGCGGTTTAAAATGTCTCAATTCCTTGACGATGCTGGGTCTCTGTGGTTTAGTTAAAGAGTGTTTCCCCATCACTGCGCCCCTGTCCAAATTCACAGCTCCTAAACGAGGAGGAACCCCACTCTCCCAGATTCCCATCACCAACACTGCTTTCAAGTTTCACGTCCCCCCCGACAGTGTACCGCAGATATAAGCCCTAGGTTTTGTCTTGCCCATCTTTGTCAAGCCTGTTTGCCAAACACTCAAAAGGGCCAATAAGCTAGCTCTTCATCACTGCTCTCCAAGTAATCCACCTCTCTGACGGTCTCAATCAATGCAAAAGGTTGAGAGGAGGTGAGCTCGGGGTAGCGAAGTCAGGGAAGGATTAGACCTTAGGGATGGCCCTTTTTTTGTTAGTATGGGAATTGGGGTATATGATGCAATTAACTACCCACATGTCCTTTAACTTATTGTGTCAAGGTGTCCTTTAGCATGAGGAGACATGCTCCATACACCAAGGGTTTATCTTCTAACCTGTCATGATTTAACTACTGTACATCCAGAGGTGTGAAAGTGGAGGTCTGATGGGTGTGAGCGGATGTGCATGCGTGTGTGAGCATGTGTGCAATGTTTCTGGGTAAAAAAGTAGGCTAGCCATGGGCCGGCGCTGGGAACTGCCAGCCACCTTGGGTAATGTCAACCTGATGAAGGCTCAACACAGTGGGGTGGGATGTTCCACTACAACCCTGGGCCTCAGGTCTAGCGCCATAATTAATATGTTGTTGTATCAAAGTTGAAGCGTTTGCCTCCGAAATGTCCCACGCACCGCTCCCCCCATTGAAGCCCTGACCTCCAAGCTAGCTGAAGGTCGCTCCGGGAACTTGGCTCGCCCTCGAGCGAAAACATCTGCTCCCCTTCGCAGGGCGGACCAGCGCGGTGGACCTGGTGTCTCAGCTGGCTCCTCTAAACCCAGCAAGAGAGCCCTTCCCTGTCCTCATGCACTGACCCCCGCATTTATAACCCCGCCAGCAGCCCCACCCCACCCGAGCCCACAGCCCAGCGCTGGCCCATTTCGTCAGCTTGCCCCTGCCCACATGCGTGCCAGTGTGGTCACTCCACCGCTGCGAGCGCTGCTCCTGTCTTGTCACCCCCCCATCGCAGGCTGTCGGGGGGGACAGCGACGGAGGAAAGGATGAGGCAGCTGCAGATCTCCCACAAAGCGGTGACTTTTGGAACGCTGACAAAAGCATCTGTCATCCCCTGGCTTCACACGTTCACCTGCTGTCCGAGAGGCTGCATCTTTTCCACTACTCCCTCTCTCCCTCACTCCTGTCTTTCTTTCTGCAAATCTGCTAGAAAGCTCTCCTACGCCTCCTCAAGAAAAAACTCTGCCATCGCTAATTCTTGTTTTAAAGGAACCATATTGGATAGGTAGCCTATATTCAATGTTGGACCTATGGGCAAAAAAGAAAATGTGAATGAAATGTTCAAATCAAATGAGACCACTTTCCACTTACAGTGCCAAATATTTATCCTTAAGATTATTCTAGAATAATTCTAGTTCAGCCAACATAAAATATGGTTATTGATGTTAATACTGTGCATCATCCTTGTCAAAAATATTATTTAATTGAATCCATACTTTATTATTAAAGACAGCGACTCAATCTGAGTTCCTTTTGCTTGCGTAGGTCACCAAATAGAGTTGCACATTTCACAAGATAGAGAGTAAATGAAAAGTACACTTCATAAACAAACAGCAGGGCCTCTGAACACGGTAAAGCTGAAGATACTGACCTGCCTGACAATTACTTCATCATCCTCCAAGCCCGACCTGTCCCATTCCCCCATGAGCTGAGGACTGGCCAGCATAGACAGGGGGAAGGATGCCAATCCATGGACAAGGCTGACACACAAACACACACATACTGAAAGACAGCTTTTCTCACTGAACTCTGTGAAGGTGACTTTCAGAAGAAGCCATTTACAGCCCTACTGAACCCAAAAACCATCCACACTAAACAATACAGATTAGAGAACCCTAAACCCTTCACACTAAACCCTACTCTACAGCAGTCAAAGGTTATATGAAGCCATTGACGGAAGACAGAATGAAATGTCCCGTGTCTTCGAATTATATTACAAATTTCTCTGAGTTTAAAAGTTGGTGGAAACATTTAGGATAATGTAAGTACACAACTAAGAAATATATATAATATAGGTATAGTGATGTTTGCTTTTTTAATGCAAAGTACCTCTTTTGTTATTGTTTTGGAAAACTACATATTGTACCTTTAAACAATATTTCATGGGTAGTAAGTAAAACATTTTGACAAAATGAAGTCAAATAAATTGAAACATTGACATACATAAGCCATCAAAGCTCCTAAAAAGTTTATCCCATATTCCTTACATTTTTTGCTAGAATTAAGCCCAAACGCTCAAATTTTAGGAATGTGGGAATAAACAAGACCCAGGGCCAGTAAGTGAGAATCACAGGACGTCACGGTCCCCGAGGCAGAGGGGGTGAGATGTTGTGCCAACATTTCATCTGCCCGGGTGAAGGGTAGACAGACATGCTAGCACCTTCCAATCCCTTCTTCCCTCGCCCCCACTAGGCTGGTGTCTGAACAAGAACCCCGCTGAGCTGGCCTGGATCCAACAGTAAGGTCCCTAACCCCACAGGCTGGGCAAGGGACCGCCTGGTTGCTCTTTGTGTGCTATTCCTGGGGCCTGTTCCTCTCCCTTCCGCTAGCCTACTTTCTCTCTCCACAAGTCCTTTTACCCCTCTCCTCCCGGGTCCTCCTCTCGGGGGTAACAGGCCTGTCCTTCACATTCATCAGTATCTCCTTTGCTCTTATTGTCTTTCACACAAACACACACACACAGGCCTCTACCCCGTCCACATAGGTCACCTTCATCCAATCCCACCTGCTGTGTTTCTTTGATGGGTAGAAATGTTAAGTTAGCCTTGACTGTGCTGGTGGAAGTGTTGTCAGGGGAAGCAGCGAAACCAAAAAAAACTTAGTTTTTATATTTTTTGAGCAGTTAAAGGCAGGTCAGATATAACATCCAGCATACTGTGGCATATACAGTAGAAACAGAAGTTACGTGAAACAACTGACCAAATTATTTGAGATTTACTTATAGCACAGCGGTTCAGACAGGGAACCCAAGTGACATACAGTAGGTTGGTCAGCATCAGCTGGTGGCAGCACAAACATGTCATCAATCTGTATTCCTCATGTCAATGCTAGTGTGCCTCGTGTGTCCTCGTGTCTGAATCAGCATTGATGATACTTCCAGGTCACATATTTTCAACATAGAAGCCTGTGCTTAATTAAAGGGAAATTCCACAGTAAACCGGTTTAATAATATAGAATTTACAAACATTACCTAAAATGATTTATGTTATATACAATAATCTGCCTGCCAAAAGCATCCAAGAACAACAGAGAGTACATTTCGCGGTTGACTCATCTGCTTCTGTATGAGTTTGCACTTGAAATACCACAAGGTCCAGAATTCAAAGCAAACTTAGTGCCCGCCCCCCTAGCGAGTAGCTTCTGTTGTTCGGAAACAGCCTCGAAACAGGGCCAATAGTTGGTAATTAGCTACGAGCTTTTAAAAAAAATCTTTCATCTTGACACTGTGTCACTACTGTGCAGAGCTCTAGTGACTACACGATTGATGAAAGATGAGTGCTCTATCATGCCATTGCCTAACAGCAGTAGGGATGGGTCTTGAGACCCAGTTCTATTAAAGACTCAGTTCCAAATTTCTCAAAACCAGAAAATCAATAAGGTCCAAGCTTATCGATGCTGCTATCAAGACTAGTGGACAGGGGCTTCAATTGGGTATGGCAACCTTGGAATTATTATTATTTCTATTAAAATGTAGCAAAATAAATATGGGCTTATTGTTTTCGCACGCCCTTGTCCAGGCAACACAATGTTTGAGTGATTTGCTTTGCACTCAATAAAACAAGTTTGACTTTTCTTTTACCTATGCCCCTTTGTTTTTCCCAAATCTCACACTTTATGTATTTAATGTAAATAGCCTGTTCATATTGCACGTGTTGAGCACTGTTCTGTGTTTATAATGGCTAGGTCACATTACGTATTATGTAGCGAAACTTAAACATCATTCGGTGCGGGAAGACAAATCTGAGGCTAACAAGTTTGCCTTTAACGAACATCGAACAAGAGAGGATACGAAAACAAAAAATGAAAAACCAAATAGCAATTGATGGATATTTCACACAACGTAAAGAAGTATCTACAACGTAAAGTAGTATCTACAATGTAAAGAAGTATTTACAACATAAAGAAGTATCTACAACGTAAAGAAGTATCTACAACGTAAAGAAGTATCTACAATGTAAAGAAGTATCTACAATGTAAAGAAGTATCTACAATGTAAAGAAGTATCTACAACGTAAAGAAGTATCTACAATGTAAAGAAGTATCTACAATGTAAAGAAGTATCTACAATGTAAAGAAGTATCTACAATGTAAAGAAGTATCTACAA
>JACXGM010010496.1:0-26248 GCA_016801145.1 Umbra pygmaea | reverse complement strand
CGATAGCGGCCTTAAGCTCATCCAGAGTGTTGGGTCTTGCATCTCTCAACTTCCTCTTCACAATATCCCACAGATTCTCTATGGGGTTCAGGTCAGGAGAGTTGGCAGGCCAATTGAGCACAGTAATACCATGGTCAGTAAACCATTTACCAGTGGTTTTGGCACTGTGAGCAGGTGCCAGGTCGTGCTGAAAAATGAACTCTTCATCTCCATTAAGCTTTTCAGCAGATGGAAGCATGAAGAGCTTCAAAATCTCCTGATAGCTAGCTGCATTGACCCTGCCCTTGATAAAACACAGTGGACCAACACCAGCAGCTGACATGGCACCCCAGACCATCACTGACTATGGGTACTTCACACTGGACATCAGGCATTTTGGCATTTCCTACTCCCCAGTCTTCCTCAAGACTCTGGCACCTTGATTTCCGAATTACATGCAAAATTTGTTGTTGTTTTGTTGTGCTGCGTCTCTGTAGCCCAGGTCAGGCGCTACTGCTGCTGTTTCTGGTTCAAAAGTGGCTTGACCTGGGGAATGCGGCACCTGTAGCCCATTTCCTGCACACGCCTGTGCACGGTGGCTCTGGATGTTTGTACTCCAGTCCACTGCTTCCGCAGGTCATCCAAGGTCTGGAATCGGTCCTTCTCCACAATCTTCCTCAGGGTCCGGTCACCTCTTGTCGTTGTGCAGCGTTTTTTGCCACACTTTTTCCTTCCCACAGACTTCCCACTGAGGTGCCTTGATACAGCACTCTGAGAAGAGCCTATTTGTTCAGAAATTTCTTTCTGTGTCTTACCCTCTTGCTTGAGGGTGTCAATGATGGACAGCAGTCAGGTCGGCAGTCTTACCCATGATTGCGGTTTTGAGTAATGAAACAGGCTGGGAGTTTTTAAAAGCCTCAGGAATCTTTTGCAGGTGTTTAGAGTTAATTAGCTGATTCAGATGATTAGGTTAATAGCTCGGTTAGAGACCCTTTTCATGATATGCTAATTCTTTGAGATAGGAATTTTGGGTTTTCATGAGCTGTATGCCAAAATCATCAGTATTAAAACAATAAATGACCTGAAATATTTCAGTTGGTGTGCAATGAATCTAAAATATATGAAAGTTTAATTTTTATCATTACATTATGGAAAATAATAACTTTATCACAATATGCTAATTTCTTGAGAAGGACCTATATATATATATACATACATACATACATACATACATACATACATACATACATACATATATACATACATATATACATATACACACATATATACACATATATATATACATATACATATATACATATATATATACATATATACATATATACATATATATATACATATATACATATATATACATATATATACACATATACATACATACATATATATATATATATATATATATACGTATTGTAGTACCTCCAGTCGACCATTCCCTTTTAACTAGTGCCAAAGATGCCTTCAACTGTATAATCATTCATTAAGCCAGTTTAAAAAGGAGAAAGATGCTCACTCTGCTGTGTCACTGTGTGTATCACACTGAACATGGAAAAGAGAAAACCAGAGAGATGTCTGAGGAGGCTAGAAGGGAATAGCCAATAACTGCAATACATCATATATCAAAATCAAAGTTTCTGTTCTATTGAATGTGAAATAATGGATGGCGGATTCTAAATACTTTGGGTAATTTATACTGAGTTCTGAGAAAATGTTGAGTGAAGTAAAAAAAATTGTAAAAGGGTACCAATACTTTCAGTCCCGTCTGTAGGTCCTAGGTAAACCATGTACAACTGAGGATCAAAATGCCACACGTTGTCAATTCGCAAGATTAAATTAATTACTGATAAGGCCTAAAAGAAAACAGTAAAATTCTAAGAACATTATAAATAAAATAAATATTTTGTTTTAAAAAGGCAGTTTTTACATACACTTAGTGTCACCATGTAAAAAACTAGACACACTTTTTCCCAGAAAGTGGACCAGCATCCATCATAAAGACAGATAGAGGTCGTCCACTCATCATGATGCTGGACCACCATCCACTATAAAGACAGATAGAGGACGTCCACTCATCATGATGCTGGACCACCATCCACTATAGAGACAGATAGAGGACGTCCACTCATCATGATGCTGGACCACCATCCACCATAAAGACAGATAGAAGACATCCACTCATCATGATGCTGGACCACTATCCACTATAAAGACAGATAAAATACGTCCACTCATCATGATGCTGGACCACCATCCAGCATAAAGACAGATAGAGGACGTCCACTCGTCATGATGCTGGACCACCATCCACCATAAAGACAGATAGAGGACGTCCACTCATCATGATGCTGGACCACCATCCAGCATAAAGACAGATAGAGGACGTCCACTCGTCATGATGCTGGACCACCATCCACCATAAAGACAGATAGAGGACGTCCACTCATCATGATGCTGGACCACCATCCACCATAAAGACAGATAGAGGACGTCCACTCGTCATGATGCTGGACCACCATCCACCATAAAGAAAGATAGAAGACATCCACTCATCATGATGCTGGACCACCATCCACCATAAAGAAAGATAGAAGACATCCACTCATCATGATGCTGGACTAGGGCTGGGCGATATGGCTGAAAACTCTATCACGATATAAGTGTTTCATATCGGTCGATATCGATAATAATTTATCTGTTTTATGACCAATTTAAAATAAGGAGCAGGAAAGAAATATTAAATTTAAACATTTTTATTTTAAATAACCTTCCACTGATTATAATCCCCTCAGTTATAAAGGCAGAAATGTCAACACAACCATGGAAAACACTCAAATAATTAAAAAGTAAACATAAGTCTAAAATCACAATGAACACTTAACAATTATCTGTTACACTAAGGTGCAAAATTTGAATACATAGGAAGTTGCTTCGCAACCGCTGGTTTCTTCCGACGAAGCAAAGGAAATTATTGAATGTTTTATAGAACACATTTTTTATTGATATTAAGTGTCTATCGCGAGACATATCGTTATCGTTTTATCGCCCAGCCCTATGCTGGACCACTATCCACCATAAAGACAGATAGAGGACGTCCACTCATTATGACGCTGGACCAGCATCCACCATAAAGACAGATAGATCGAATAAGTCTGCTTTTAATCAACTTAAAAGAAGCACTCTTTTCTTAATCAAAAAAATAAAAACAGTATTTTCTTAGGGTAAATTTTGAAAAAATAGACTTAAAGCTATGGCCTACCTGGAGAGTAAATGTTTATTAGTTCATAAGCAAAACTAAACAAAACTAATATAAGAATAAATAAACCTCAACAGTCCCGCCCATCCTCCGGTTGCGGAAGTAAATTTCCCATTCATTTCTAACATAGACTTCTCGAAAATCTGTATATAAAGCGTTTTAGACCATGCCTTAGGCTAACCAGCTACAACGTCACTTACAAGCATACAACATATCATTTCGAGCAAAAAACGAACAGAAAATCCAAGAAAATCAAAAGGTACAAGATCCTTTTCATTTTTTTCACTCGAAATGATATGTTGTATGCTTGTAAGTGACGTTGTAGCTGGTTAGCCTAAGGCATGGTCTAAAATGCTTCTTCAAAACATGGTCTAAAACTCTTTATACACGGATTATTCCAGACATCTATGGGAGAAATTAATGGGAAATTTACTTCCGGAACCGGAGGACGGGCGGGACTGTTCAGGTCTAGTTTTCCTTCAGCAGCAGGGTGTTGGGAGCGGTTGATTGTCCTCAATTCATGAAGACACCACTGAAGCATTTCCAACATGACCATAAAAAAGAATCAATCTGATTTGCCTCCAATATATACTCTATAAAAGAGTTCATCACCAATATATTTCTTGGATTGTTGAAAACTACATAAAAACATGGCATGGGGAGGCGTTACGAGAGACAACAGACAGTCAGACATACAGACCGCAAAGAGTGAGACAGTTGAGTTGAGAGCGACCCGATTGCTACGACCTCGTTAACCCCTGTGGCTCGTTAGTGGCTCGTTAAGGCGTTAGCGCTGGCCTGACCTATCGTCTGTCACACCTTCATTAAGCCCATCGATCCACAGAGCTTATTAAACACATTCATTACCAGCCAGATCGAAGCATCTCTACCGGGCACACGCACTACTCCAAACACATTAGGGGAGGGGGGTTGGGGGGGGCAATTCCCTCTGAACTGCTGGAGAGGGCAGAGATACGGGGGTCAGGTGAGAGGCGGATAAGGAAACGCATAAGAAGCTGCAAGTGTGGGGAGGGGGGTGGATGAAGACAACACACAAACACAGACACGCACCTTAGCTTCACATCCATCATCAGTAATGAAGCCTTACATTAGAGCAACTCTGGCCTCTCAGTCAGTAGTGAGATGAAGATGAGGATGAAGAAGAGGGGAGCAGTCTTTTAATGTCTCTTCACCCTCTCTCTCTCTCTCCTCTCCCAGGACCCTAGAGATTCCAGTGTACCCGGAGCTATTTATCACTGACTATAACAGCCCAGAGCCGGGACGCTAAACACTTCCATCCCACGGTGAGGGAGCTCCCAGATACACGTGATCCAGGCTGGCCGTCTGAAACTAAAGGAAAACCCATCATCATATGGGGGGGGGGGGTCAGGAGGGATGCAGGGGAAGCGTGGAGAGGCTAGGGGTGTGCTCGCTCATGAATCATTTGGATACATCCTAACGCAGTGTCAGGACCCTGCCACGGTCTATCTTTCTGCCGGTGGGCAAACGGAAGGCAGGGAAGGACTCAGAACTATAAAGCAGAGACACACACACACACACACGCACACACACACACATACAACCACACACAGCCTGACACACAACAGCTGAAAGTAAGCTTATCATGAATCAGAATTTGAAATACTTTCTTTTAAAACGGAGCATGTTGATAGTAGTTTGGATTGGAAATACATGTATAGCCTAGATTACTTATGTGGGGTGAATTCTTAAAAAAGGTTTTTTGGATGCCCTTTGTGATGGGGAAATGCCAAGAAATAAACGCAAGGCCAAATGGTTTCTTATTGTAAGCATATTTCCAGCCTTATAACACTGAAAGGGAATTTCTTTTGTCTAATTTTCTGTATACTGTAGTGAATTAAGCAACAAGGTGTATCTACTGCTGCTCCCCTGTTCACAACTAGTCTTACAGCGCCCTCTGCAGGCATTGAGAAGACAAACAACTCCACCTTTCACTTCGGGATCCCAGTAACCTAATCTGTGTATGTGCTCCACATCTAGTTAACCTGATTTTACAGGCTTACCTGTAAAAATATAGGCATAACATGTTTAAGCGGTGTACATTTACATTTTAGTTATTTAGCAGATGGTCTTATCCAGAGCGACTAATATTTAAATCAGCAAAAGTCTGTGCTGGAAAAATCATAGAAGTTATAAACAAAGAGCTTTAAACAGACAACCGACAACAGAGACGGTGGCAGTGAAACAAATAATACACTACAAATGATTTTGAATTGAGGTGTATTGATGTGTGTCCGTTATGAATGTAAATTGCTGCATTTGTGCAGTAGTTTGACACAGAGTGAACAACACCCACACATAGTGATCAACTGACTAAAAAGACTAAAACATAAATCACTCACTGAACCAGGAATGACGTTGGTATGCTGAGTGAAACCGCGTTGCTCCTTCAGCATTTAGGAGCGACTAAGCGAGCCATGTCTGTCTGTTCTGTAAAAGCCTGGCCTTGTCTGGGATAGAAGACACTTGAATGTTTCTTTTAGAAAGAAATGAGGCCACCAGCTACAAGATATAACACCAACCTTATCCTGAACTTCCTCTCTCACAAACAGCTATTTTCTGTCGTTATAGAGACCCTGTCAATCTACAGCCCTTTCATCCAACCAGTGTTTTTGTCCCCCTGAACTTCAAACTGACATTTCACTACATACTTCTATATCTAGTGGCCAGACCTTACATTTACAAATCTCCTCAGGTCGCTCTAAATTGTTTCGGTCTCCTCTTGTTCAAGCATATTTAGTTATTGGCTAGACTTGGTCAGTCAGCCCTGCCGTCAAAAAATGCACCCTTACTTAGATCTGACTTGGGAGAGATGCCCGGCGCACAGGGTCAGAACTTCTGACCACATGACACAGCTTTCATATATCTGATGGATCGATAGCAAGACATTAAAAAGACGGAACGGAGGCCAAAAGTAGGAGAACAGCAACACACCAAGGTTATGGCGAGAAAGGAAGAGAGGCCGAAAAGAAAACAGATGGATTCCAAGTGGCAAAGCCGCCGCTGCTTCTGGTGCACACATACCGCTGAACTAGGGGTTCAAATCCAGCACTCAGCTCCAACAGCAAAACGCCTCAATGGAAAGAGAGTCAGAGAGGACAGGAAGAAGTATAAGCGCAGCGGAGAGATTGAAAACGTCACAAAAAGAAATTAAACAGGGTTCACAACAAAGGTGGAGAACCGGTGCGATGTGGGGGAGGTGTGAGAGAGAAATGGGTGTGAGATGATTGGGGGGAAAATAGTGGTAATTTGGCAATTTTGTCCAGAAGTAGCGAGGCGTCGCGGGGGGTGGGTTGCTGGCTCCCCTGTGTTAGAGAGATGGAAATGGTCATCATTACAGAGAACATACCTACGGCTCAAAAACACAGAGGCTCTAACTGATGGTTACCTCACAGATGGACAATCAGAGAGCCACACTAAGGGAGACACACAGGGAGAGAGTGTCAGTCGCACACAGGCCACAGGGGACGGAGCTGCTCTTATCTGTCCTGGTACGGATGCAATCTGCTCTCAATCATGCAGATAATGTCAACGTGATTTGATGTCATTTCATGTCCCGCTCGCCAACTAAATGGCAGGGTGACAACACACGCTGCACCGGCGCTGATGATGGAAGTCTTGTATGGGGAAATAGGTGTGCTCAGCTCAAATGTTTGAAGTGAAAATAATTATTTGTGTGCTGGGTTCAAAAGTTATATACATGGGGGTAAAGAAAAAACCTTACTGCAATGTTATTTTGAAGCAAAAATGACAGGGTTTTTACTCTTTTTGTAAATAGAATCAAAGATCACAAAAATAGCAAATGTACAGTTTGCTACAAAACTAACATCAGAGCTAAGGCCTTTTCAGGTAGGCAGAATAAATACTGTTAACAGGATTGCCAATAAAAGCAAACTTTGTCATCAATCTAACTGGCCTGCGGGCAGGCGGGGTAGTTCCCATTTGTCAAAACAAGGCTTGAGACTGAAGCCATGTCAGAATCTGAACACCGGAAACTTGCGTGCAATTTTTGTGAAACGTCCCCAATGTTGTTTGTATGTACTGTATTTGTTTGTGACTTATTCTGTCCTTACCTGACAGAAAAATGTACAGACAGTTGTGCCCAATATGTCGAAACATTGTCAAACAGAAAGTACAAAAGCTAAATTCTATGTGTACTACATTTTAGTTGTTTTTTTTACTTCATTCCAATGTCATTGCACTTAACAACGATTTCCTAATGGTTTATGGTTGTTCAATAGACTCATTTTATTCTAAATGTACACAGTGCAGTTCATGTGTGAATACAAGTCACATATGCATATGGGTATCTGCACAGTCTACTTAAGACTGGCTACAGCAAGCCAGTCTGTGTAGAATCAAGGCTTGGATAAGCCTGACATGTTTTTATTACAGTCGTTTTTCTTTAGAGTGAAAATGTTTTGTCCAAATGCACAGTTTTGTATTTGTCTGATAGCCCAGGGCTTAGGAATACAAGAGTGAACCTTTAGGTCAGGCCTAAATCTTAGTCGAAGGTTACAAACTATTGTGTGAACACTGGCTGAGCTAGTCCAGGGCCAGCTTTAGACTGGTGCTAACAACTATATAAATGCATTGTGAGGAATACAACTGACTGCCTGTGTAATATTTGCATGTCATTACATCACTCTACCTAGTTAGTTTTTGATCATTTCTAAACTGCAATAAATAATAGATTTTATAAATGATGTCAGTAATAAACCAAAATGTCTGCAACAAATTTCATTGAGTATTAGCTTCAAGGCAAGACGCAAAAAAATAGAAACAAACCATAGAATGAACCAGACCGCTGCGCTCAGCACCTGAGCCCCTCAAGTCTCTGCTTTCCACTGAGCTTTTCTTATTAGTTGGGCACCAAGCCACAGGTTGTTTTAATGTGAAACATCCTCTCCAAAGCACGCTTGACTTGTGCATTAACGTTAGAGATGCAGGTGGACTTTGTTGACAGTTGAGCAGCACGTGCTAGCTAAGCATTCCCTGTATTACTGAATTGATGCATCATGTAAAAAGAAACTTGGAGCAAAATGCATCCCAACTCAAACTCAATGTATTGTGACAAAGATTTTGTCAGTGTACCTCAGACTATTTTTAAATCTGTCTTGACCTTACTGCAACTTACTGATTCAAACCCGATTAGTCTGGATGAATTCCAAAAGGATAAAGCATAATATTGTTTTTTATTATCAAAGAAGATGCATTCATTTGTAACCTTAATCTTTTTAATGTTGTCTATTTGTTTAATTTCAACTGCATTAACGTGGTTTGAAGAAAGAATTGTGCAAGTTGAGGACAAATCGAACATAAAGGCTAGTAAGAGAAACACTTCAATTCAATGCTGGAATTGATTTTTCCTTTATCTGATTACAGTATTGGTCTGAATAAAAGACAGGTATTTTCCCTGGAAGTACATCTGAAAAAGTGGCCTCGTCCACATTCAAACACAGATGGCACAAAAAATCTGTAAAATTAGTGTTCCCAGTGGCCTGAAAGATGGACAGACATTGAACATCTTTAGCAAAGTGGCACAAAAGTAGGTCAAGTTAACCAACAACTTAGCAGACGTTATGACTATGACTGTTTTTTCACTATGAAATAGATCCCAATTGGTACTAGACACAAAAATACCAACGCACTACAGTTTATTTTCATAAGATTTATCCTAAACATCAAAAGTCATGAATTTACAATTGTTATTTAAATGTGATCATTTTCTTTAAAATATATTGATAACATTCTTTTATTTAAAATGTTTCTTGTTAAAACAACATTATCATTATCTTCAAATAAATTACTACATTTACAAAAACAAGATTTGGTCTTTAAAAAGTACTGGTATTTCTGAAAAAAAAATTATGAAAGGGGGAGTCATCTTATAATCAACTTAGTCTAATATTCAGGTCAATATGGTAATCAATTTATTGAAATTTTAATCAAAAGATTAATTGATTATCAAAATACTGGTTATTTGCAGCCACACTTGCAATATATTTGTAATCCAAGTAAACACAAACCATAACCGGGCCACTAAATCCCATTCCACTTCAGAAACGGAGATACGCACAACGAAACTTTGCAGTTATTGGGTTATTCAATCACTATCCAAAGCTAGTTTAACTACATGAACATGCTCAAAGGGATATTGAAGTATGCTTTTTCAAGTGTTCACCCAGCTCCAAAATATTGCCTTTTTCTCCCAATTTTGTCCACTGTCAAATTGGTCATGTCCAATTCCTCCTGCTGGACGGTCGAGGGCACTCGCATGCTTCCTCCTCGCATGCTGTCCTTAACACACCGCACGTTCAACACAGAAGCCTTTAGTCAGTACACCAGCAAATAGATTACACATTCACCAACCAATTTTGGAACTGAACACACAGGCGCCAGATCTGCACACAAGGAGTCACTGGAGAGTGACATGACAAAGTAAGTTAGTTCAATTTTGGGGGCTCTGGGCATAGTCGGAAATGCAGTAACCAGGATCAAATTACTGGCCACCGTAATGTAGTTGTCCTGCAAAGCAGTGACTTAGCCCACTATGCTGCACTGAGCCCTGAAATACTGCCCTTGTTCACAAGGCTTTGGAAAATATCACTGGTGTTTGTGGTCGAACACAGTGGCTCCCAGACATATTTCCTACCTTAGACTTTTCTGCATTTTTTGTCACAAATGGATTTAATTAGGAGTTTTTGACACAGATCAACACAAATAAATCCATATTGACATGGTGAAAAATAAAATTGACAAATTGTTATATATTAATTACAAATACAAAACGATAATAATTGATTAATTGAAGCAACATTGTAGAGACAAATTTGGCAGAAATTAGTCGAGTCAATTTGGAAAGGTTTCTGGTGTGATACAGAAAATAAATTAGACATAATTTAATCAATTACTATTACCTGCTTTTCCACTACTGCACACAGAGTCAGAACCGTTGGCCAAAGATTTATTCCAGTATAAGAAACCATCTTACATCAACAATCACTTCAGGAACTTCTTTAACAGGTGAATTGCTGAGCCATTAACAAAGGGTTATTCCTTTGTAATACATTTGTTATACATCTTAAACAGGGAAGTAACGATTTACTCGGACCTGGTTGAAAATCGATGAAAATGTGACGATATAAGTCGGTGGAGCTGTTCAACAAACCACGATACATGTTTTATAAGGCAGGGGCACTGAAACTGTGTACTTTGACCTCGCTTTAAAGGCGTGATAGCAGCGAGCAACTTGTAGCGTTAAACAGTAGCAAACGTTGCAAACAAACTTTACTTTAAACAAATTACAATTCAGACTGCCACAGAAGAGAACATGAAAAAAAGTCCAGGGGTTTAAATAGTTAAATGAAGACCCTGCGACATGTTTGTGTCCAAAAGCACTGCTCTCAGTTAGTCAGCCCAACATGCTCCAACCCAAGTGTTCGGATCCCTCATGTCACGCAGACAGAACCCTATCACATGGATGTTTTCTCTGGCAGAAAAGGGCAGTGGGGTGATCCAATTCGGCATGGTTGTACTTTTCTCCAATCTTTCCAAAATACTTCAAGTAAATTCCGTTTGCCCAACCTTTTCCATGTGTCTTCCAGTGTTTAAACTAACCAGGGGGTGTCGTGTCAGAATTGGTTCCCGAAACTGACAGCACCCATTACCACTTCCTATCCCCCTGTTTTCACTTTGTTCTGGCCTGTTAAAACTGATGCAGCGTAAATATACAGATCACTCACTAATCACGCTGCGACACTTCCCTGGACTTAACTGGAATGCTCACAACCTGTCACCTATCAAGGAAAACGATGAGGCTCCAGTAACTGACCAATGGTTAAAAACGGACAGCTGTCATGGTGGCGCCTCTTCACCGGAGTGTTCCGTGGCCCCCGTTCCGCTAGTGCAGATGCAGTCCTTATTACATGTGCTCTCCCAGGCTGTGAGGATTAGCCAAGATGGACAGATCAGGGGAAAAAGAGAGGCAACATGGGAATGAATCTGGAGTAATTGGAGCTAAATTGAGGGCACATGGCAATCTATTGTAGGTCATCTCCAATTCCATTTACACTTACACACATTTAAGCTCATTAAAACTGTGTGTAATCAGAGCCGAGCCAGTGCCTTGCAACCAGACACGTCTTCCCAGGAGCGACACTTCCAATGATATCACCTCGCCGGAGAATTTGCAGAAGCGGTGGACGACAAAAAGTGCCTATGTGGCAAACTTTTACAAAATTGCTATACTTGTTCAATTGTAAAGAACTAATTGAACAGAATTAGTCATGCGGAATAGTTATCGCAATCCGTCAATCAGATAGACCTGCACAATACTTTGTATCGACTTGAGTAAGCTGTAAGTGTCACTTCATTGCCTTTCCTTTGTTGGCCAAGACAAACTGTTATGATGAGAATGCATTTGGCCTCACAGACAGATAGAGGGCACCGACTGAATGGAATTTAGCTAGAGCTCAAATAACACTAACTGACCAACTAATAGTAGAAATTTGGAATAGATCCATGGCATTGCGTAGCACAGAAACAAAGCCGTCTTGCCTAGAAGCTAATTATCAATAACGAAATGTGTTGCAAACATTTTGGTTTAATACTGACATTTATAAAATCAATTACTTATTGCATCCCTTTTAAAAACGCCTGAAAATGTCTGTTAAGCAATGATGAAATATATTTTTAAATCCTTGAAACCAAGAAATAGCCATTCTCTCCATCTGTTCAGTCTCCTTTGGCCAATGCCCCCAGTCAGCCAGCCAGGCTAACTAGCTGAGATCGTAATGAGCAAACGGGATGGTGACAGACATTGGAAGATGGCCTCACAGACACCACAGGTCATTATTTCTCAACTTCCAAATGAATAAACACGGAAGAATACCCTTTACGACAAGCCCACGTTGTGGATTAGCATAAACAGGCTGGATAGAGAGCCATCTAGTTTAGCCGCTTAGTGTGTCAGACTCCCGTCATGACAATCCACTGTTCTGAAACCGCTGAACACTTCCACACTGTAGAGTGAATGTTCTGATAAGATGGGAGCCTTAAGCCAAACAAGAGACGGACCACCATGTGAGACAGGGAGCGCACAGAAACATCCTCCAGCTTTTCAAGTATTCAATTAGAGGAAAGCCATGAAGAGACGATGAGGAGAGGAGGAGCTGAAACAGGATGGATGAACGGAGTGAATGATGGGTCGTCTCGGTTCTTCATTGATTGAAAGAGACGGGATGCTGTTACATTACATTAGGGAGGGGAGATGACAAGACACGAAGAAAAGGAAGTTGTGCTAGAGAGAGAGAGAGCAATAAACTACAAGTCCCTTCGTCAACAAGTCCTGGAGTGACATATAAACTACAATTCTTCTAATCCAACTAGTCCTAGACTGAGCGTACAAACCTGTTCTAATGACACTCTGAAACCTCAAGACCAAATCATTCACAGTCACAATGAACCACATTACAAAACAGGCAAAACAATTATTAATGACGTGTGGGGTAAACACAGCAGAGCAAAGCAAAACGCAAGGCTAGCTGGCCCTAAATGGAGAGCACATCTGATATGGTGAGGAGGAGGGTGAGAGGGATGTTTAGAAAAGGAGTTTGATAACTGTGCAGAAGTCTCTGTGAGTAAACTGGGCCGTTGTGGTAAAGATGTGTTGTAAAGGCTTCGGATTTCAAAGGCGACCTGCCCGTGCGTGGCCTCCTCAGCCCAGACCACAGATCTCCCTGAGACGGACAGAGAGGACAAAAGACAATGAGAGAAAAAGAGAGTGTGAGAGACAGAGATAGAGAGAGCAGAGGACCATGGATAAGAGAGGGGAGAACTGACAAAGCTTTCCTAGCTATGGGCTCAGAGGAAGATTAAGTGTCCAGAGAAAAATGAGGCAAGAGGGAGAGAACAGAAAAGGAAGGAGGAGGTGTAGAGAGGGCGAGGGGCTATCAGATATCTCTCAAACAGAACATGTTCCTCACTGCCTTATGAGGCCTAAAGCAACACACACACACGCCAGGAAACTGTTCACTAGGAAGCTGACCTCTTTAGGATGAAGGGGCCGGGGTCTCAATATGATCCGTTAAAAGGAATCACGTTTAAGCAGAAATGTTTACCTTGCTGAATATCAACTTGGTACTATAATGTGGGGATTTCGTTTTTTGTTATAATCAATCACTGTCTTTCTTCAAGTAAAGAAATAACACATTCCATGTGGAGAAATGCTTTTTTTGATTTCATGCTCCAAATAAAACACATTTGAACCAGAATTTTGTTTTACTCAAATCCCCTCGTCAAAACATTTGCTGGGAAAGTGGCTCTAGGATCCACATGGACCTAAAGATATTGATCCTCGGTTCACCCTAAAGGAGACCATTTAAATTTGATGAGGTGAAGTTCACCATGAACACTGGAGAAAACATGCAAACCAGCCAAAATATTATCCAGAAAGAGATGTGTCCATAGGTTTACAGGCCATTCAACAAAGAAACTTTTGGGGGCCACTTTCCTCAAAATTGAGTTGTAATCTATTCTCTGAGCTCGTAGCACTTTTCTAATTAAAGAAATGTGATCACTTATAAAGCTCGGAAATGAGATTCCCTCAAACAATTGAGCTGAGACGCTCTGGTAGGTAACACTCAGAGGGATTCACCACACCGTGTTTAATACTAGGCATGCAAACCTTACGACAATATCAGACCAACGAAATGAGAAGCTAGATAAAACTAATCCTTAAAACACTCACAGCCCAGTTTTACCCCCGCATAACAGGAAAAGGAAGCCAGAAAATGGCCCTGCAATCTCATCTGAAAAATGAGTGTCTGAACTTGATACCAGGGCACTGAAATATTATTAGTGGTGAAATTAATCTCTCACCTCACGATAATCGCTCCTGTCATTTGTCTTAGTGTGATGAATGGGATTTTAACAGCCTAAGCTATTGTTAACAACTGTAAGTGGACTAATTCATCAAGCTCATACACGAAACATTCAGAGGAAAGGTAGACGACTGCATTAAGCTATGGAGAAAAGAGGGAGGAGTATGATTAAATGATATTCCATAGATTTGGAACGCGGGCCAGCGCTGTAACACTGACCTCTGCTGGTGGTGAGACGATAACGTCACAGAGCATTCAACAGGCAAAATGGATAAAATTTGCCTTGCGTCGTAATTAGGCATGGTATTACGTCCAACTGACTTCACAATAGTGGTAAGTGTTCTAATCAGAGATTAGTGTAGAGCCGGGGTCAGTCACAGAAAAATAAAATGAACCTAATTAAGGAAATCAAAATTAAATGAGCTTCGTTAGGAAATCTGTTCACCCGAATAATTACATGTTCGTGTCTCAACATAATCAAGGTACAAAATTGTTTACAAATACAAGTCTCTTTTCAGCTTTGGTTGAGGTACATTTTCAGTGAGTGTTCAAAAGAAGGATATTTTTGTAAATACTGCTTATGACCCTGCTCGTTCACTCCAACAGTCATTGTCGCTTGGCTCCAAAGCAGAATGCCTTCAGCAGCTGAACTAAGCTGAGGGTAATGGGGGTTTTATAGACCGTGTGTGTGAGTTTATAGAGCTGATGTTTTGGAGTAAGGTAAGGGTAGGTTTTAGAGCTCGATATCAGTGAACATGCATGTCAGGGCAAGGTTCCCCAAAAGGTTAGTAAAGCAAGTGTGTGTGTGTGTGTGTGTGTGTGTGTGTCCAACAGGAAGGAAAAAAGTAGTAAATCGAGTGGGGTATTCATATTAAAAGCCACATTAATGGTTGGTACATACCAACGTTGAATATATTTACATTGTGTGATACCCTGTAGCAGCACATATCATCGCAAAAAGATACTGTGCCCAAAACACACTGAGACACACAACAGACGCTCGAAAGCAACCATGCAGACAAGCCTAGTCTGAACCACCCAACAAAAATGCATGCAGTTCCACCGCAAATGTGGTTCACCACATTTTGCTTTTGGGTGCAGGATTTATGTTTCATTTGAAACAGGCATCAATATGCTCCGATACTGACAGGAAATATAGCCCACGGCCAACCGATATCACTCAACCTACAGCACCAGACGCACCCAAACCCACTGAGGCTGTCTCTCATTAAACGACACAGCGACACCAATTCATGGTTCTCAACTAGATGTCAGGGTTCACTGGAGTGGAATCCACCGTTTCTTTCCATCCATCACACTTCGAAAGGTTTCACAGGCGTCCATGGCATAGCGTGCATCACCCTGGGTAGGGCACTCACCAGTTTGTTTTCCTGCATGTAGATCCTCTGCAGCTTGGGACAGCCCTTGGCCAGAGCCAGCATGCCCTCATCGGTAATACTGTAACACTGACCCAAGTGGACATCCTTCAGCTCTGAACAGTGTTCACCCAGCTATGGACACAGTGGAAGAAGTAGAAAAAAAACAGTAAAACTTTGTATTAAATAGTGAACATGTCAACACTAACGTTGAAGATTCTAGAAAGGATGTATTTTTTATGTATAATATACATATATTGGATATAGAACCCAAATTACACCTCAGTCAGCAATACAATTCCAAGCTGGAAATTTGAGTTTATTTTATACATGGAGCACAAATTGGAATATACATGACATAATTCAAATTTTCTGGAATGATCTGCCAACCCATGTGATAGATGCAGACTAGGTATCAACGTTAAATCCATGCTGAAGAATCATCTCTTCAGTAAGTTCTATGATATAGTTTAGTCTGGCCCAGGGGGCTAAAAAAGTACTGAGGCACTGTTGATTATCCACCCATGCTGGCTTGCCTGGTAGTCTCCCCTCTTTCCAATGGGATATCCTCGCTCCAACGCCACTCAGGGGGAGTCACTGGGCTGCTCATGTTGCCCCATGATAGCCCACACTTATAGGATGGGAGTACACAGTGTGGACTATACTCTACCCGCTCAGGGTGGTTGTGGTCTGTTGGTGTCCCTTTGGTGGTGTGGTCTTGGATATGTGGGTGTGTCTGAATCATTCCTGTTTGCTCCTGCCCAAGGTTTTCTTTGTGCAGGACAAGTTCTCCATTCCCCACGTCTCAGCCCCAGATGTCATGCTGCAATAGTTTATGTGCTGGAGGACTGTGGTCAATCTGTCCTTTCTCAGTCCCCACTTGAGTTTAATTGATATGTGACGGGGGATGAGACACAGTTTATTTTTGGGGACAGAGTTGTACCGAGGTAGTAGACTTTAAATGTACGCCCATTCTAATGTTTCTGATTTCATGTTGATCCTAGGAGGACCCAAACCCTTGGAAAATGCTTCAGGACCATGTGGCCTGATGACTGCTTCCTATCCTGTGCCCACCACGCTGTGCTGGTGCCCCCGTCATTGCTGTTGGTGATCGTGTTTCCACTTAGAGACTCCAACAGTACATCTCCAGAGAGCATTGCGTTCTCCCTGTCCAAGAACACTGAATTAATAATTTTGTACGCCCAATTTTTCAGTTTTTTATTTGTTAAAAAAGTTTGAAATATCCAATAAATTTCATTCCACTTGTTGTTGATTCTTCACAAAAAATTACAGTTTCATATCTTTATGTTTGAAGGCTGAAATGTGGCAAAAGGTCGAAAAGTTCAGGGGAGCCGAATACTTTCGCAAGGCACTGTACAGTGCACCTTTCAGGCACAAAAATAAAATGTAACACCAATAAATTATTTCTGTTTCAAATAATGTCAAGCATAGTAGCAAGGGGTACCTATCACCCCAAATGTCAGACGCAGGTAATGTGCCTACCTCACCCCCTAATAATAAGAAAGGTTTGCTAAGTTAAAATATGTGTAACTACCCATTTCAAACTCAGTCCTATGCCCTTCAATAGTGTCGAATAGGGCTGGTACGACATGCGTGTCGCAATACAATATGCACTGCAGAGCCCATTCGCCTGGCAACAGTATATAATGCCTGCAACACAAACTCAGATATTTCATTTAAAAAAAGTAGCGCTCCTCATTCATTATAATAATCATTGTTTGTTCATTTCATAGATAGTGGGTCCATGTTCATGTGTTGCTACAATTAGTCTATTTTGGGTAACAACAGACTCTAGTGAATGGTTTACAAATGTACTTTTTACATGAGACACTGACAATATATTCAATCAATGTGTACAACTTACTTGTTAATGTTTTAAATAATCAGTTATTAAAAACATGTTAAATGTGCCGTTTTTGCTATCACATACTCTTGTTATTTCTTTACACACAATACAATTGAATTTTGTTACAATTCACTAGCTTTACAATGAATTCACAATGTTTAATGCAATGAATTAAAACTAGTGCTATTACTTTGAAATGAAATATCAGAGTTCGTGTTGCGGGCATTATATACTGTTGCCAGGCGAACAGGCTCTGGAGTGCATATTGTATTGCGATACGCATATCGTACCAGCCCTAGTGTCGATATATTATCTGTTGTGTGAGGAGCCTTCTCCATCAGCTCTTCCTGTGCTCTTTAAAATTGTCCATTGCATATTGTATTGTTTGAGTCTTGTTTGCTAAATATCCTATTATCTGTCAACTCATACAACTCTGAAATTTTGCTGAAAACATTCAACACATTTCGTGCTCTGACACAAAATATATTTTTGTTTAAAATAACAATTCGACATCACATATCCTCTCGTGCTTGCTAGCTGCCTATTCAATAGTTCGCAATTCCAGCCACGCTATTGGCTCGTTAAGTACTGCGTTGCATTATGTGTTTTGTAGTTTTGTTGTGCACTTACCATCAATGAAACAAAATAGCAGAAACACTACAACTAGGAGAGTATTCGTTTTGGTGTATAAATAAATCACTACTCGCAAGCGTTCACCTGCTTGAATTTTGCATTTTGCTGTTCGCACACATCTATTTTTAGTCGCATATTCAAGTAAATGGTCGCACTGTAGAGCCCTGGCCAGGAATGTCTCCTAAAGATGATTCTGCAGCAGGATCAGGGCACCACCAGGGCAGAGCTTGCTCCAGAATGGCAGCAGGCAAATGTGAATGCGAAGACTTTTGAAGGAAGGCCTAGTGTCAAGAAGGGCCGCAAAGAAGGCACTTCTTGCCAGGAAAAACCTCAGGGACAGACTGATATCCTGCAAAAGGTACAGGGACTGGACTAGTATAGTCCAAAAGGTATAGGACTGGGGTAGTCATTTTCTCTGATGAATCCCCTTTCCGATTGTTTGAGCCATCTGGAAATCACCTTGTCTGGAGAATCTAAGGTGATTGCTACCACCAGTCCTGTGTCATGCCAACAGTAAAGCATCCTGAGAACATTCAAGTGTGGGGTTGCTTCTCAGCCAAGGGAGTGGGCTCGCTCACAATTTTGCCTAAGAACACAGCCATGAATAAAGAATGGTACCAAAAATCCTCAGAGAGCCACCCAACCATCCAAGAACCCAATGCCGTTTCCAGCATGATGGAGCACCCTGCCATAAGGCAAAATTGATAACTAAGTGGCCCGGGAAACAAAACATTTCATTTTTGGGTCCATGGTCAGGAAACTCTCCAGACCTTAATCCCATTCAGAACTTGTGGTTGATCCTCAAGAGGTGGCTGGACAAACAAAACCCACAAATTCTGACAAACTCCAAGCATTGATCCTGCAAGAATGGGCTGTCATCAGTCAGGATGTGGCCCAGAAGTTAATTGACAGCATGTCAGGGAGGATTGCAGAGGTCTTGATAAAGAAGGGTAAACACTGCAAATATTGACTCCTTGCATAAACCTTATGTAATTGTGAATAAAAGCCTTTGACACTTATGGACTGCTTGTAATTATCCTTCAGTATGCCATAGTAACTGACAAAAAGATCTAAGAACACTGAAGCAGCAATATTTGTGCCGTTCTCAAAACTTTTGACTACAACTGTACACAATTTTCAGGACTCATTTTGACTCAACAGTGCCACATTTACAACCAGTGGCCACAAATCACAGACTGCATTTTTCTGCGTGAGTGGAGGTGAGAAACAAAGGCAAAAAATTAGGAGAAATCAAAAGCAGAATGAAGAAAGTACCTTTTTAAGTGCCTCGTCCGTCAGTTTGTCCTGGTTGCCAACGTGGACCTTGGCCAGCAGGGGGCAGTGTGAGGCCAGGGTGCTGAGGGACAGGTCACTGAGCTGCTTACAGCGGTAGGCCGTGTATCTCTGGAGGCCCGGGCTGTGGGACACCAGCGAACACACCCCATGGTCCTGCACACCACGACAATCCGAAATGTTCAACTCCTTCACGTTCTGCCTCCGAGAAGCTATCTTCACCAGGAGTTCGTCGTTTACCTGAGCAGGGAGAGGGACAGAGATGTGGGGACTCAAAGCAGGTTTCATTACAAACTGGAGGTGGTTTGACAGGCCAAGTACATGTACTGCTGAAACTTTCATCACTTCACTTGCTTTCATCACTTTTCTTTTCTGTGTTAAAAAAACATACAAAACTATTATGCAGTGTGCTTTAAATATGAAAATGTGTGTTCTTTGTATTTTGGCTGAATTTGTACTCACTTGTTGCAGGCCACTGAGGTCGATTTGCTTCCAGAACTGGAAATCCAGGCAGAGATCCCTCCAGTACTTACAGACCAGGGACACGCACAGACATCGTTCCTTCACCGACAGGTGGGAGAACACCTAAGAAAACACCACACAACAAACAGGTCAACGCTGTGCATCCAAAATGTTAAACAAAGGTTCCCAGGAGTCCAAAACCAACAACGCGCTTATGGTGACCCCTGACCTTGAGCAGGATGGAGGAGGGGAGGCAGTTGATGCTAGAAGTCTCCATCAAGTCACAGCCCCTCCCCTGGCAGTCGTCATGGTGATGCAGGCAGCAGGGGGGCGAGTCAGAGCTCTGGGGCGGTGAATCTCCGTGTTGAGCCGTCCCACAGCAGCATTCGGAGGAAGAAGATGAAGGGCAGATGTGTAGGTGGGAGTGGCTCGTCCCAGAGTTAGAAGATGCTTCGCCCCCTTCCGCTACTCCACTGTCCACACCTCTCTCGGGGAGAGGGAAGGCACAACGCGGCTGTTTGCACGGGGTGCACCTCTGCAACTCTGCACACTTCCTCTTACACACCTGGACGGGCAGAAGGAAGGATCAGGCCCAGAGACTTAAACCTGAGACATCTGGAGGTTGGTCACTTTGGCGTATCAAATATAGATATGAACGTCACTGCCCGGTGATTTCAAATGAGAAATAATAAATTAAAGCGTTAAAGAGTATTCCTTCCAAAACATGCTAATTAAGCAGGTTAAAAGTCGCTCTTCTACGTGGGAATGATGTGGGCGTGCCCCAACCACAGAATGATGTGGCCATATAGTCTTATGACAGTCTCATATCTGATTGGCCAGCTCATCATAACATAGACTGCTAATTGGCTAGTCTTATGACTTGTGAGTGGACCTCTGATTGGCCAGCTCAAAATACCATAGACTGCTAATTGTCTATGTGGTGTCATTTTCATAAGAATGGATGATTTTCATAAGAAAGGCGGTGTGCGTTGTATCAATATGTTTGATTACACACAGACGATCAGTATTGTAAACAGTATAATTATCAATTTATTATAGGAACACCTTGAAATGGAATAGTATCAGAAATGCATCAAGCTATAATGAGATGTATTTGTTGCACCATCCAATGTATTAAATGGTAGGGGCCTGACATCATTTTTATATAAGGTCCTGGAGCTGTGCCAATATTGTCTATAAAAGTCTGCCATATAATTAACATAAAGGGGTGACCAGCTGATGTCATAGACTAAGTTATATTGGAAAGTTTGGGAAAAACCCTCCCAAAGGGTTGGCATAAAGTGACATCATGTGGGTATAAATCTGAGTGCAACCCTTAGATCATTAGTCCGCTGGCCAAGGGGCGGATTCCACTTTATTGATCTGTCATTATGTTGATTTGTCATTAAAGTCAATTTGGATTTAAAATCTCTTATACAGTTTCTCTGTTGGCAGGAAAGGAGAAACTGTCAGTTTTTTTGCCAATACAGAGGACAGGTCATCAACATTATTTGGGAATGAGAACTTTTAGAAGTTATGGTAGATTTTCATAGGGCAGATACTTTGAACAATAAACTATTTTGGCAACAATAGAAAAGAACAAAGACATCTAGGTCAGTGGTTCTCAAACTCTTTTGGGCCGGCGCCCCTCATCCATTATCCAGGTCCCTTACAACCCTCCAGCTGTAGGCTAATTGCCCTGAACATAAATAATTATTATTTTTGTTATGATTATTATTGTTGTGATTATTATTGTTTTTACTTTCGTTATCATAAAAAATATAAAAAAGCACATAATTGGATGACAAATATATTTAATTGTTTCCCAGGGAAACTAACAGCAGCGAATCAGAAACAGCTAGCAATTTAACATTCAAATCTTAATTAAACAGCCAATCAGAAATGCCAAACAATTATCATTCTTATGAATTCAGGGGATGACAATTGACATTTCAAGTATTGTTATTAACATTTACCAGTATGTCTGTAATTCCAGGAAACAAGCAATACATATCTCCCTCTGTGTCATATAGAAGCCAGGGAATTTATGGTATTAGGGCTGGGCCGTATACCTTTAAAACTATATACCAGTATTATGTACCGGTTTTAATTTTTACTATATTTGTAAACCGGTATTTTAATGTTTATGTTAAATGTAATTATTTACAATATAAAAAGTGTCATTTCCCAGCTGCATTGAATGAGAAATGCCTAATTTTGGAATGAAAGTCGCAACTGCAGACCATGGAAAACTAAGACACACGAATTGGTGTTCATGTAAACAAATCACACGTGGGAACCAGCTGAGTCCATGGAGGAGACAGCGGAAGTCCCACAGCAAATGAAGAATCTATGGTTAAGGCGCAGATGCAGGCTTTAGTTAAAACAAAATATTAGAAATGTATGCAAATGGTTTTTCGTAAAGCTGCAATTTTAAAACATGCTCAAAACTTCCCAGATATAGATATAGATCCCATTTTCAACATGTTGCAACAGTGTGATGCGCGCGTTTGATGATCAGTTGATTAAAACATGTAGTGCATGTGTGTGGAATCTATAAACCTCAGCAGCTAGAATATTCCCAAAACCGCAACTGGTAGTTTGCAATAATTTATCACCATTAGAACACATTATTAACCTATAGAAAAATCGATTTATAAGCTTTTGAATTTGATTATGCATAGAAAGCTTTTGATTCTGATTGTAATTATTAACAGTAGAAGGTTGCCTGTACGTCATTATCAAAAATGACTACCTCGCTTTCTATTAATAAATGCTGCCAAACTTGCCCAACTGAGCTGTGGAAGTCATAGAAGTGCAAAGATGTGGTATAAGGCACTAGACAGAGGCTTCGCCACCAATCTAGTGGGGTACCTAAAATGTAATTATCTGAATGTTAGAAATGTAGACAGTAGTGTTTATACATGAACATAAACTTTTTTATTTTCATGTCATTTTTTGCTAGCTCTAAATACTAAAATAAGATGTAAATACTGTATTTTCATTCAGTAAATCATACTTCTTTTAAACAATATGAAGAATTATAGGATTTGGACTTATTGAGAACAATGAGTGACAATTATCTGTCAGGTTCTTCTAAGCTGCTACACATAATATGATGACCCTGGGTTAACAGAGGTTTTTTTTCAAAGTTATTTATTAGAGTTCCTGTTTGATATTGTTTAAAGCAGCAATATGTAACTTTACCTTGTCCTATCGGCACAAATGTTAAGTAGGTTTCATATACAAATGGTTTTACTGAACACAGGAATAATACAGGGGAAATATAACCAACTTCTGAAAATACTCATTATTATTTTGTCCACATTATTAAATCCTAATTTTGCATCATCGGAGGCATTTTTCCAGACACACAATAGAGATATTTCTTATCTCAGTGGGAGATGAGGGAGGGAAGCACAGACTTTAAAAAATCCTACCTGAGTTTCTACTGATACAAAGCTTAATGCAAATTAGTAAAGTATCCCTTTAATGCCAATACCTGAAAATGTTCCAATGGAAAACAAGCTGGCATACATGAAGGGGTAAAAGCTTTTTATGGTGTATCCCTCGAGAAAGATTAACTCTTAAGAGTAACAGGTAATACCAAGAGAGTGTTCATTTTCCAGAGTTCACACAGTAAACACCATCTAGGTGAAATTTAATAGATGATACTCTGAAATCCCGTTCCCGTGCCCCACAAGAAGCTGATTGAAGATGGGGTTTCCGCATGGCGTAGTGGGTTAAGTCGCTGCATTGTATGACAGTCTAGGTCATGATAGTCATGGGTTCGAGCCTGCTGCAGGGGGCAGCAGGCTCCTGCACGGGGCACTGCAAATTGGCATAGCGCTGCCCCGGGTTTTGGGTTAGATTAAGTCAAAATATTTATCCTGCCATGTCGCTCTCCAGCGACTCCTTGTGTCCAGATCAGGCGCCTGTGGGTTTAATCGTGGACGTAAAGTTGGTGAACGTAATCATCCTGCACATGATCCGTGTTGATTAAAGGCTTCTGTATTGGATTCGCAGCACAAAAATAATTGGCGCCTAGGCGACATGTGGTTGGATGTCCTTCGCCATCCCACAGATCTGTGCAGGGAGTTGCGGCACTGCCGACAAGGCAGAATTAGAAACAATTGGAAAGGGGACAAAAATGGGGAAAATAAATCACACAAAAAAAAAGAAACAGAAGTTATGATACGTACACCATTTCATCCGAACGCAGTGGCGTAAACTGGCAGGTTTTAATGTTGCAGACCACAGTTCTTTGCAAGTAGTTGAAAAATTAAACTTGCGTTGTTGTGAATCTATGGGGCAAACTCGCCTTAAAACTAAAGCCCCCTCCAGGGCACCTCACAGGGAACCTCATACTAACAGCCCCCTTTCCAAAATACTGCTTCCAGTGACCACTGTTGTCCTTGGAATGCCCCCGTTGAGAAACAATGACCCAGTTACTCACCATCTCAGCGTAGTCACTCGCAGTACCAGGCACAGAAACAGCAACTGCTACGGCTACGGGCACTGGAACCCCAGCGCACCGGAAAAGCGCTGGTGGTGGGATCAGCTTAGCCGGCACAGCTGAGAGTAGACTCCTCCCCTGGCCCTCCCAGATGGCTAGTTCTGGCGGTGACAACAGGAACTTGGCACAGTCCTCAGGAGAAGTAAGAGCAACGTATCGGCCAGCAAGCTTTGAGGCGGCAGCCACTCCGTTTCCAACACCGCTGGCGTTACTTTGAGAGCACCCTCCGGTCCCGCTGTTGACGCCGGTCTCTAGCTGGTCGTCGTCGTCGCCAAGGCCCTCACTGTTGCCGTGGACGATGAAGCAGAGCATGCACGGCCCCTGCAGAAAGCAGTTCCTTTTCTTCTTCTTCTTGTGGTGCAGCTTGCGTGTCCTTTTTGTCAGGTGATTAACATTTTTCGAGAGAAGATGGCCCATATAGATGACTCACGGAGACTCTGTGAAGGGTAATAGAAAGGCACATGAAATGTAAACATTTAAATTTTATTTTATGTCTTACTTTCCATATGCACAATACAATTATTTCCCGACACACATACAGTAGATAAAAGTCTCACAACATGTGCATAGGTATGTTAGTGGTAATATGAGCCAGTGGGTAAGTTGAACCACCAACTTCACCTGGGCAACCAGACACAATTTGTCATGTGGCCATAAATTCAGGTTGCATTCTCAATGTTCATCTTGCTGTAGAAAGAAGAACCATGTGGATAAACTGGTACACATATTTTACATCAAAATGAATTTCTCAGTTTAAACAGTTATTTCACATGTGGATGAATTGACCAGTGTGTAAAAACATGTGAGTGAATTAGTAAAAGTGTAGCTTTGGGTTGTTAAACTTAGCACTTAGTGGCTGTTGGGGCAAAATGAGCCAGAGCCTTGGGGGTAGGTTCAACCAGTGATATGTTAGTCTCGCAAGCCAGAAGGCTACTTCCGCAATCTTTGAATGGCTACAGAATAGACAATTGGACAACTTCGCGTGAAATTTTGAGCACAGGGAAAGGACCAGAAATTTAACAAGGGACATGACATCATTGACTTTCCGCTACTGCTTTGTAAAAAGCTGAGCGCAATTACTGCCAAAGTTTCCGCCCCTTCTACAGAAACTCGTGATTGGTTGTAAAAGTTGATTGTCTGAAGATAACACTATCCTGAACGTTTTTGCTCTACTTCCAAATGTGCACAAAACAATAGCATTCGTACCAGACCTTTTGTTGTTACCCAAGGCCTGGCCACCTGAAACTACTGTTATGTCATGTTTATAGGTTAAAATGTTTTGGGAACATGCCAAACATACAGTTGAGTCTACAAAATTTTATTAAAACCAAAGTAAAGTCATCAATAAATACACTCAGAAGCCAGTTTAAGTGAAGCACCACTCTTGAAGGCAGTTAGTTCCTTGACTGTGGATTGCTTGTTATCAAGGTTTTTTATTACCGTTCTATGAAATACATGTATGGGCCAAACAAGTGACATGAAACTAAACTTTTTTGTTTTATTGACAGTACGGGTGGAAGCAAATTCCAGAGACACAGAAGGAAACACTTCTGGTTCTAATGGTTTGTCATTCTTTTCTTGGCACGTTGGGTCCCTTGACACCAAGTGCATCCCTTCATGAAATGTGTTTCCCCAGCGACATAACGTGTGTATTAAAGGTATTTATACCTCAACCTAAATCAAGAATGCCCAGAGGTTTCTAGTAGAAACGTAGTGAACCTGAGCGGGCACATTGGCCCTCATTTATGAAACGTGCGTACGACCTAAAACAGGCGTACGACGGGCGTACGGCGATTCTTACGCAAAGCAAGGGATTTATCAATTTGAACGTGATCGTAGGCTGCGATAAAATCTCACGTCTGGTCTGACTTCGTGTACGCAAATTCTATAGTGTGACTAGCCGTGTTCATGGTATAACCACCTTGT
>JACXGM010010495.1:0-26196 GCA_016801145.1 Umbra pygmaea | reverse complement strand
TACAATATTGGCATAATGAATAACTAGCATAATACATAGTAATAAAATACTGGCAAAATGAATAAATAACATAATAAATCCTGTGATTCTTACCTTTAAAATTAATTATATTTAATGTTTCTATGTGCTACAGAGGCTTAGGTTTCGGTAGACGTTATTAATTCTTAGTATTTTTTCAGAAAACCCTCAGGACATAAGGCTATTCATCCTAGAATAACATTGTTTTTTTTAGGCGTTTTTAGCAGGCGTTTTAGGCGTCAATAGGTAATAGAATAGAGTAACACGAACCTGAGAGTAATCATAAATAAGAGTAATTTAGAGCTTCACTTAAATTGAGAAAAATAAACAAAAATGTGTACTGCTAGACTCTAGTCCGTTTGGCTGCAAGGTCATCAACAAAAATCCAAACCGAAACTTACCCACACTTTCGATTTGAAAGAAGACTGAGCGTTGTGTACAACCGGCGGTTGTGACGGTGAAGTCATTTTCATTTTAATTTGCTGTTGAATGCACGACAACAAAGCAGCACAACAAGCGCCACCTTGTGGATGTAATACGCAAATGAGAAAACCAATGGAGAAAAACGGAAAGCAAAACGGATAATTTTATCATTAAATATTGCAATACTTTGCGCGTTGGTATCGATATAATTGCGTGCGCAAAATATCGCGATACTGAACAGAATCGATTTTTTTTCCCCCACCACTAGCCAGCAGGGAGGCTGCTGTTGCAAGTGTTAATAAAAAGTATGCTTTTGTCTGTCTCATGAATGTGAATGCATTGGCCAGCAATCGCACAAACTTAAATTATTATGTTTGTGAAATTAGAATTCTAACCACAGAAGTGTTATAAGTACCATATAGGCCAGTAAAGGTAAACTGGTATGTAACCATACGGTATAGGGGTGGAACAGTACATTCATTCGTATTGAACCGAAATGGTACGGCCGTCACGGTTCGGTGCATGAATTTACACAGAGAATAAATAAATTAAACTCGCGTGCAAATTAATTAATGTAATGCGGAAATACCGTTAGATACGCGGGATGTTTATGGACACCTAATCTGTAGCCCCGCCTCAGCTCTGAAGCTAAGTAGCCAAACTCCACCTATGTATGCAGTTTTTTGTCAGGTCGACGGTCTGGTGAGTGAGTCAGAGATGGCAGCACTAAGGACGAGTATGGCGAGTGGTATAACGACCCACAAGAGCTATTAGAGGACCCGTCAATCTCTAAGATTGCAAGTTTGGGAAAACTTCGGTTTCCCAGTCAGTTATAGTCATAGATTGTATAGATCGGTTGCAGTAGTACAGGCAATAGAGTGGTGGATAAGATGAGGACTGTGTGTCAGCGTTGTTCAGCAGTTGTTGGGTATGTGAGTGGAAATGCATCTTAACATGGTAACGGATATCCGACGCAATCACCCAGATGTGCTAGTTAAGGGGAGAGACTGTATGACACTAGATGGTACAGCTTTAGACATGCACAATAAAAAAATTGAGTTCAGCATTTTTGTTTAGCTTTTCCCTCCATTGTACCGAACTTGTACCGAACCATGATGTATGAAACCGTGACTTCTGTGTACCGTTCCACCCCTAGTACGGTAGGGGGTGCTATTCGCGGGTTTGATCACGAACCCGATTACATTGAACATTATAAATAAATGACTAGCAACTGTATTTTTAATACTTCTATAAAAAGTTTTTTATGGAAGTATGAGCCTTTGCACACATCGTAATCGACATCGTAATCGAATTATCCCGTGCATGATCCGACTTTAGCGCTTAGTCTAAGAAAAGCTTGTTAAAATGTATTATTATTATTGTTGTTATTAAAAGGCTTCTGAGTTGGGTGAACCAGCGCGAAAATAATCAATGGCTCAGAGAAATCAGAGAAAAAAAAAAGGATCTCTGACAACTAAAAACCACAGATCTCTAACTGCACTCTCAATTCACAAATCTTGGTCATTTTAAAGAGACTGTGCACAATTATCCCTAATGTACATCTCAATTGAAATACTGTTCTTTACAGTAAACAAAGACTATAAAACATGCATTATATTAAATATTCCTTTCCTTCCAATAATTTACTCGGCCTGGCTACATTAATATGTATGTCTATATTCCAGGTCACAACATATAGAAAGTAAAAAATGTAGCTATCGGGCAATGCATGTGGAAACTATATGTTATAAGATTTTTCTAAAATGTTAGGTTTGCTTGCAGTCTTCACTTCATCTTACTTTGTCCGAATAGTCTTTTGGTTGCAGAGGCAGTTGTTGAAAGAGCACAACTGTCTCCTTACTGTATTCAAGCAGCCCTATCAACAGAATCTGACCAGGCCAAAGAAATTATCACTGTTATTATTGCTCCGGTCATGTGCCCACCTTTTGCCAATCAAACTAAAAACAAACTTTTTTCTCTCTATAATTTTTTGCACTGTACCATACCGTGACCCTAAAACTGCAATACGTACCATGGGTTAGGCATACTGTTGAACAACTAGTACCGTATAATATTTATTTCAGCAATATTGTGGATTGAGTTGGACATGACTTGGGTAAGGTTTGGCCTTTCTTGTGTTTAATGTAACTATGGTGTGGGTTATTATGGCTGAGATGAGCTCATTATATGCCCTTGGACAAATGGAGTCATCCATACAAAGATAAAGGTTTACAAATGAGAATCTGGTCCCCTGGTTAAATGAAAGTGAAATGAATACAATGAATGTTAAAAGTATGTTAACATTTTTTCTTGTCATTTCACAATTAAGCCCTCACACCTGATATTTGATCAACCAGTGTAAATTGACTGGCATTGACCACCTTCCTTGTACCCGTAGATGAGGCTCGGTCCAAGCAGTGTGGAGTCCTGGTCCACTGTCTGGCAGGCATCAGCCGCTCCGTCACTGTGACTGTGGCCTACCTGATGCAGAGGCTCAACCTGCCTCTCAACGACGCCTATGACTTTGTCAAGAGGAAGAAGTCCAACATCTCGCCCAACTTCAATTTCATGGGCCAGCTGTTGGACTTCGAGAGGACGCTGGGGCTGCACAGCCCATGTGACAACCGCTCCTCGTCCAATGAACAGCTGTACTTCACCACGCCAACAAATCACAACGTGTTCCAGCTGGACACGCTGGAGTCGACGTGAGGGGGGCGGAGACGGTCGGTGCTAGCGGCCATGTTCAATAATTGCCGTTTTTTGAAAATATACTTTAAACTGCAGCTAATGGGGACTGAGAAGACTCACCGGTTACGCAAGTGATTTCAGTGGATCTCAGAGTACACAGTGCTCCTATTATACTTCAGACAGAACATGCTCTGTTTGGTCCAAGCTCCTATGCCTTAAAGTTTTACTCAAGTAATCCAAAAGGTTTAGTTTCTAATGTAATAATGAATGATGGTAATTCAGGAAATATAATTATTCTGAACTAACTAGGCAGACTTTGGATAGTTTGACTGTTGTTTCATTTTCACCAGCTGTAAAGTAGGGTCAATAATTTTTGTAAAATGTTACTGTTTAGAATGTGAATCAATGTTTTGTTGGACCAAAAGATGATTTGAATGGTACTTCTGTTAAAGGGACTGGGCTATTGTTTTTTGGCCTTGACTAACTTTGATATTGATGACTGTTCTACACGTCTTCATTTGCAGCTAGCTCCTTCAACATCGGAATTGAGAGGAAATTGCAACAAGCATCATGTTCTGTCCTGCAGTTCACAGACATGTTGGCTTTTCTGTTTGATGATGTAGGAATTCATTACATTTTGTTAGAGCATTACATTTAATCTTTGTTGAACTTTGTTGGCTCTGTGCAAAACAAAGAAAGGAACACCTTTGTATTAGCAAATCTACTGTACATTGTGATAACTAAAATGTACTTAATTTGCATGCCATGTTTTTCTGTAAACTGTACCTCTTCTGCCTGTTGTTCCAGTGGCCTTTACCGTAATCCTACATTAACAAAACAAGTACTTGTCTCTAACTGAGGACCTGGGGAATGGATTGTCATTGGCCATGCTTGAAATTAATAACTTGTATTCTAGTTATCATCTATAATGGACATTTTCCCTTGTCCGATATATGTCCTGTACAGACACAATCTTCAGCCTGCAGCTAATAGTCACCTGTGGCAGAACCATGTTAGGGGAAACACTCTTGTTTGTTTCGATTGGTTCTGTGTTTTGTCTCGTAAAGGCTCAGCTTGAACTTGTAATATTTTAAGTCTATGAGAGCTGGAGACTAAATGATATGGGTGATGGTGATGCTAATATGTTCTTTACCTCACGGGGAGACATTTTCAGGGATTTTTACAGAACATGTGCATCTTGTCATGGTCCCTAAACACATCAAAAGGTTGTATGTGTTTGTAAAAGTTGTACATAAGATTGCTTGGTAACAGGGAACCTGTTTTATGTTTTTTATGATGAAGGATGTGACCCATTCCATTATGTAAAGTATATATAAAACTAATTGTACAATACATTTATGTACACATTTATACAACAAATATATTGTATATTTTTTACTTTAAAAGTGAGCCTTGTTTTCTTGTATTATTACGGTTTATGTTGTATTCAGGTCAACTGCTGTGCCGAAACGTAAGCTCCATTCAGTCAAAACAGTTAGTGACTCAACATCCACTCTGGAGCATAACAGTTCCATTGCAAAGTCAGCCAGATGCATTGTATATTACATGGCTGCGGGATCGCCACTGTCTGTCAGCAGCGTGGCCCAAGGCTGTAGGTGTGGTGAGATATCCGCTCTCTGTCCCCTCTGATGCCTGGCTTCCTGTCTGTTTCGGTCACCACAGGCCTTCTAAAACAGAGAGGGGCTGGTGGCAAGGCCAGAGCTCCGAAACCACGACCCAGCCACTTCCCCTCCCAGACACTCAGCCAGTCACCCTGCTCTGAGGAAAGCGGAAGATGAGGCTGCTTATGAGGGGGAATATGTGCATTGTGTGACAAGTAAGGCCTTTGTTACCCCATGACTAATAACTTACTAAGAAGAAACTTTTGGAAAGGATGTAAATCTTGTCTCATCCTCTGAATGCTTCAGTGTAGGTTGGTTAAAGTAGTAATATCCTGTTTTGTTTTTGTCATACTCAAGTTTTTTGAAAGAGGAAATTCGAGCTACATGTCCAGATAGACAATTTGGGACGATGATGTTGGGGCCATTTTTACTGTGTGCTGTAGCCTACTAGCTTTAGACTTTCAGAATTTACTCTTAAACTATAAAATAATAGGTTTTTTCTTTTCTAATAGCTCATTAAAACAAACCTAAAGGTACTGCGTTGAACAGCCTAATTATATTTTTTTGCAATCAATTAACAAGTTAGGTTTTTGCCTATTTATTGGTTCTTTTTATAAATACAGATATATCCTTCAGGGGTTTAATTACCACCTAGGGCTTATAATTAGCCTATAGCTAGACCTCCACAAGCCTCACCTCAGCTTTTCCAAACCCTGTCTTGGTGCATCTGTTTTGAGAGATTTATACATTCATCACACCTCTAACTTCAGTCAAAAGAGCATCTCAAGCAATGCAATCCCTCATTCTCGCTGGAGCAGTTATGAATTGAGGTTAATCTTACAGTAGGATATCTGCAGCCTGAGCTCAGCTGGTGAAAATGAGCTGTGAATAGTGGTGTGCAGTGCTTACAGTAGAGCTTGCTCATGAGCCGTGTATCACATATCATGAATGTTGTAAAATGACTAGATTAGGGATGCTTTGTTTCTACACAGCTACCAGTAAAATAAACAAAATTTTGTTCATTACATTTTATTTATCAATGTCAAGAATCTCCACCAAAACTTCTGTGAATGTAGCACAGTATGCAAGACCATGCTTGCTTCGCAACACCTGACTGATTTTGACAATAAAACCCTGGTGTGGTAGAGGTTTCCCAGCATGACTCAACCTGGCTGGCTGCATACCTGCAGGGGGCACCTGGAGTTTTGTCAGAGCCACCAACTAATGGCCCAGACAGGCCATGGATCCTATGCTGCAGTCCAGGCTTGCTGTGACAACATTGTGTGCCAGATAAGGTACCGGAGCCCTCTAATGATGGTGCTGATACAGAGTACATGGACCAGCCCAGATTCAGCATTTAGGCCTATTCAGAGATATATGACTGATAGAGGGAGCTTCCACAGCAACAAAACACTGCAAGTGATTAAGGTAAGTAACCTGTGCTGAGAGAGAGAATGACACAGAAAAGTTAAGTGTAGGCTGCTGGACTTTGTTTAATGTGAACATTGAAAAACAAATGTATTGTGTCAGACTGGTGGTGTGTTCTAAGCTCTTGACTCCGTACTACTGTACACATGCCCCCTGGTGACAGGCTTTAGAGCCCCTCCTCTGTCTGTGCCCTTACCTCTGTCTCCCTAACCTGTCTGCCTAGCTTCCGCTTTCTGTCCTGTCATTTAAAATAATATAAAGTTCCCCCAAAAAGCTTGTTGTTTTTTTACTTGTTGTCTTTTTGGCAGGTACATAGTCCCTTCTCTGTTTCATGATGTTTTTAGTGAACATATATAAAGATTATTGAAGTTTATCTGGTGTTGTGATCACAAGCAATGGGAAGCAGAGGTGAGACGGTTTAGGGAGGAGGGGGTGTTGGGGACAGTGTTAGACTGTTTTGGGTTCTTTGTATGCAAGAACGTGTGTGAGAATGTTTGTTTTAGAAAGATGGAGTTTGTGTGCGCGTACATGTGTACTACTAAATTACATGTGAGTACTAGGTTAGGGTTAAGGTCATGGTTAGGGGAAAATAGGACATTTAATAGTAGTAAATGTAGCATAAATCTGAGCTGCTTTACACCTTTTTTAAATTTAACTTTGAATGGAAGTTTTACTACAATGGAATTTGCTTTTAAACAGCCTTATAAATAATACCTTACTTTCGCTCTCACCTCCCGCTTGCCAAATGAACTTCATGAAAAATGAAAGTTGATATCAGGTGATTTCTAGATTATTATTTATATATTTATATATTTGCACATTCACTCGTTTCAAGGTGAAAAACCATCTGTAATCATGTTGTTAAATGTGCTATTCTCCTTTAGGCAAGCCTACAGTCTTCTCTTTCAGGCATTGCATAACAACAAGAGAATCTCTCAGATGTCACTTACAGTACTACAAATCACAAGTACCTAGGATAATTTACATTGTTTATCCTTCATCAAATATGGTACATTTTCAATTGATAATTACAGTTGTACTTTTTAACCAATGAAAAGCTACAGTAGGTGTTATACTTTTGATGTATCCAGATTGAAATTAAATCCCTCCTTTTAGCATCATCAAACTATAAACTCATCATCACTTTGTTGAAAATCAGGCCAAATTGTACAGTCTATGCAGAAATCTGTTATTCTCAGAGTTCAAATACTTTTGCTTCCCACTGTGTAAACAGATTGAATGATATACATCACAGGTGTAAACTCAGTTTTCTGTTAGTACTGTGACCACTGAGCTTTTTTGATGTGAAAGGGACCTGATCTGAATCTATGCCGTCATCACTAGGAGGATTTATCACCAGTCACGCTTTCCCTGTGGAAGGCAGATGTTCTCAGGAACGGCTGTGTAGAATAATCCTAATCTCTCCATTTGGCCAAACGTGCATGAATGACATGACGAAAGACATGATGTTGTTTTTTCTGCCTCGTGCTGCTTTTTGCCTACCTTACCCGCGATAGAGATTGAGTATGAGTCAGGCCTCAGCTGGTTATTCGTTACCAAATATGGCAAACTGGATCAAAATTGATCTATGAATTTATCCAGACATACAGTAGGTTACCAAATAGCAGGGAATTGGTCAACTTTCTCCAGTCCACAACACAGCGAGTACAACATGGTTTGGTCAAATAATACACTGTAAAAAGTAATGTATTAACACAGTGATTATCCATGTAAATTGACAGAAACTCTCCCTTAGAGTGATTATTTTCATCTATTAAGAGGCAATCACTGTGTTTATACATCACATTATCCATTATAATTTCAAAGAAACTGTCTGGCAAAAACAGTGAACAGTACTTTCTCAGTTGATTTTCTTTTCCATGGTGTACACAATGATACCTAGTTGCTTGTGACTATTTAACATCCAGAACTGTACATCATTTAACACCTTTTAAATAATACATAAGCACTATCCTGTGAATATATTGTTCATTTTGGTGATGTTTTGTGCCCAAAATAAAATCCAATTGAATGTATTGTCAATGATATAATCAAAGCAGCAATGAGTGGTTTGTTAACACTCTCTTACTATTGAGGTCACTTCATCTATTTATCCTTAATGTTTAAATACTTTAGCCATCATTTCACAGAAATATACATTCATTGGAATGTAAATCCACTGTTGTCACTGTGTTATTTCCTGTTCTTTGGGGGATTACAGTTTAATTCCATTGAATCCTTGAATCACATATAAGGCCATTAGTATTGCTTCCTCCAGCCATCTCTGTAATGGAATGGACAGAGTTCTGGATTTAGTACTAGAACTATCCTACGCTAAAATAGAAGAGTGTGTTTGAAAATGAGGATGGCTGAACTAGGATCAGCGGAAACCTACATATCATGCTAGTGTTTTGTGTAACATCCCAGGGTTATTGAGAAATTTATATAAACACATGTTCTTTTCACACATTCTCATCATATTGTTGAAAGAAATACTGTTTAAGACTAGCTGATTGTGCTCAAACTGTATGCACAGTGACTAATATTTTGTATTTTTATCTCAATGTTTTCCTAGTTTTATCTCTCCATTGATAATTCAGTGAGCTCATTTGAAAACAAGCTTGATAACCTTCATGACAAGGACACAACATTATGTAGATGTTGTACTTCAACACATGAGCAGTCATATCAACCATGGGAAAGTTATGATTCTTTGATATTCTGCATATTCTTAAAAGCTAAGGGTGTTACAAGGTTTTCATCATAATATGATAAGGTTACATAATATGATGTTTTCTATTAATCAAGATAGTAACAAACTGCTAAGTAACTAATAACAAAATAGTAACTAATAAATCATTATTGTGTTTATCGCATGTAATGCAATGTATTTACATATTTTCTTCTACATCACACCATCTAAAACACCAGTAAAGCTACCCGTATCACTTTCAGTAAAATGATATGGCTCTATTTTTCCTTATCTAACCAGGAAATGTCTTATCTTTCTAGGAAGTCTTGAGATAAGAAATAATCTCCTTTTCAAGAGCAATATCCCTCTTTCTGTATGTGAGTCATATTTCTCTCCTCATACAGAAAAATACTGAAATGAAAACAAGATACTGGTTTCTAAGAAGTATGTTATACAGGAATGGACAACTTCTTATGGTTTTAAAGACAATTGGCTGCAATTATACACGTTCCCATGTAACGGAGAGAAGAAATGTCAATTGTTTTCAAGCAATCTTGCTTTCAAGCTATTTTAGTAATTTTGCCATAAGGTGTAAAACACTATTTGCCTATAATATCTGATTGAGAGTGATTAATAAAATCAGTGGAAGGACATGATTACTAGACGTTTAGAAAGTTGGTTTATAACTCTTTTAGTTACTGTGAGTTAAAAACTGCTGACACATCTAAATGCAGAAGTACATTTTGTGCAGTGTGTTCTACTATGCTAGTTCTGAATTGCTCATCAGAGTGTTTGGGGAGTTGATCTTCAAAACAGGGGGATGCCATTTGCACGTCCCTGATCTAGTCTGTAGAAGATGAGTGTGAGTGTTGGCCCTGAATGCACTGGGTCATGTGTAAAGCGAAGCCACATGGAATATGCAGGGCAGACAGGGTTGCCATCTGCTCAGACCAGAAGCTACTGTTTCCATAGCCAACTCCACCATCCAGCCAGGGCCAATCAGTCCTGCACGATTTCTGTACTCACCAAGGTTTTTGTAGTTTAGTGATTTTATATCATTCACTTTGTTTTAGATCTTAACTTGGAAATTCTGCAACACAAATGCAGACCATAAATACAGCTACAACAGACCATAAATACACAGACAACAGAACCAAATAAAGGCAATTGCCGCTTTTTATTACAATCTGCTCCTGGCTGGGCGTGTCCTCCTCCACCCACCTGAGACACTGATTGGGTAAAGACCAAGGGGACTTTCCATGGACAGGATGTGGCCTGCCGTATTCCCAGACGCTCACAGAAGTGAGTCCACCCATGAAAATTCAGATTAGTTTCAGTTTGTTCTCAGACTTGATATCATATTTTTTCAAACTTTGTTCCAGTTGGTTGAATGTATTTTGTTTATATTATTTCTTGCAAGTTATTTGCGGTGGGAAGTGTAATAAGATGGGTCTGGGTAATTTCATGGAAGGGAATTCTCTAAGTTTTTCAATTTAGTAGTACTGTACATGTACTTAAAAACATCAAATCTTTAATATTATCTAATAGAAAAATAAATTAATCTGCAACTGAATGCCCATTTCCCATTAGTTAAAACTGTCTAACTAACTAACATGACGTGACATTTCCTAACAATAGCTACAACACATTGAGTCAAAATACTCTATTGTATTTTCTGAAATTTACACTGGGCTCCAAAATTACTCTGCACCCCTGACTGGCAATGCACAAACAATACTGTAAAAAATAGAGAGAAAATCTAAATACCAACATGTGAGAAATATTGTACATCACTACATGTTCCACTAGGGTATAGAAATTAGGAAACCTGCATGCAATATCCCTTTTCCATCCAACACCATGAAGAAAACTAAAGAACTGGCAGTTCAAAAGTGACTGGTGTTTGTTCACATTAATAATTATGATATTGGCTACAAGAAAATCCACAAACAATTTAATATACCACTGACAACTGTCAGGGGAATTATTACAAAATTCTAAATATATGGAACATTTGAAAACCTCACAGCTAAAGGACACAAATGCATTTTGCCCCCCAGGATAGGGAGGAGGATGGTGAGAGAAGCAACAAAATCCCCAAGAATCAATGTGAAAGAATTGCAGGCCTTGGTGGCTTCTTGGAGTCACCAGGTTTCAAAATGCACCATCAGATACCACCTCAACAACCACAGCCTCTTTGGAAAGTTTGCCAGAAGAAAGCCATTTCTGACCCCAAGACATAGATTTAAGTGCTTGGAGTTTGCCAAACGTCATTTAAATTATGACTGGAAGAAGGTGCTCTGGTCAGATGAGACCAAAATGGAACGTTTTGGTCAGATACAGCATTCGTTTTTTTTGGATTTTAGTCATATTTTTCAAATTCTGGCTTTTTTATGTGTATCCCAAGAAGGATACATTAAAACATATTTTTTCGATGCGTTCAACTTTAATAACACAAAATAGATAGCTTAATTAGGTTTTCATACCAGTAGATCAAACTTTAATATGACTTTTAAAACTTTTAAAATCTCTCTCAAATAGCCGCTAATATCACAAGACCTCTAGAGGTAGTGTACAACAGGATTTCGAAGGACTACCTCCCTAATAGTGTGTAGGTCCCCCTTTTGCCACCAAAATGTCAGCCCTGTATGCAACAAACTGTGATGCACTGTGTTCTGACACATTTTTATCAGAACAAGCATTAACTTTTTCAGCTATTTGAGCTAAAGTAGCTCATCTGTTGGATCGGACCACATGTGTCAGCCTTGGCTTCCCACGTGCATTAATGAGCCTTGGCAGCCCATGACCGTGTTGCTGGTTTCCTGCACTCATGATAGGTACTGACCAAATTCGCTTGAATCCTTACACTTGCTTATTTTTCCTGCTTCTTCATTTTGCCCTCAAAGTTGATGTGATATAAACAGGAAAATTGGCAAGCTTAAGGATTTTAGCAACTTTGACAAGGGCCAAATTGTGATGGATAGACGACTGGGTCAGAGCATCTCCAAAGCTGCAGCTCTTGTAATGTGTTCCCTGTCTGCACTGTTCAGTATCTATCAAATGTGGTCCAAGGAAATGCGATGAAACAGGAATGAAGTGACAGGAAAGAACACAGTGCATCTCAGTTTGTTGCGTACCGGGCTGCTGTTTTGGTGGCAAAAGGGGGACCTACACAATATTGAGCATAATGTTATGGCTGATGAGTATATATCTCAATTTATACTGTTAACGCCTGAGTTATTTATAGTACACCTTACCTCCAAAGTCGTTGTGCTTAAAACATATGGTGTTCTAAGGATTTTTATGGTGAGCAACAAATTCCAAACAGTGAAATAATATAATACATTTTACATATTGAAAAATATGAAAAATAGTTGAAATAAAGGTAACAAAACATAAAAAAACAGTTGCTCTCATTGATTGGAATTTATAAATAGAACAGTGGAATTTGTAGATTTCTATTTCTCGAATACTGGCTTGTCCATGGCCCATTGTGGTTAGTACTGCCAAACAGTACTTCAGTGTTCTCTGGATGAGAGAAGTGGGTTGGAGGATCATAACACAATATTCTATCTGTTCCAGTCTGATTTTCTCTCTTTCCACTCTCTGTCTTTGTGTAAGCCTTCCACTCCCTTTTTGTGCATTTACAGTAACAAGGACCAAACAAACAACCTATTTCCTCATGATAAAAAGAAATGCTTTGGGATCCCACATACTATATGGGTTTTGGTTTGCACCTCCTTCCTCTGAGGAAATCGTTTGACTTGAGATGATCCGCAAAGATTCCCTACTTCTGCCTTTTAATGTGTTTAGGATAATTCTCTCAACTCACTGCATGAAATTATTCTCACACCCTATGGCGTTCTTATTGAAGTATTAATCGTTTTCGAGCAAACATCAAAGACCTATCACGTACTACCTCACATCTCAAGTATTGTACCTTCACCTAAAATGGATCAGGTCACCAGAAACAGGACATTTTCAAGAGATGATACTCGTGTTTTTTGGCGTTGACTAAGGTGAATTAGACATTTCTAGCAATAACACCATGATATCTGTCGTTGCAACACTTCTAAGAGTGTTTCATGTAGTCAAGCGGGTTAAACCGGAATCCCATTAGCCAAAAAGCTTCAACTTTCCTGTACGCTCCATTTCTTTGTGGGAGTTAGTGCTATTTTATGATTAGTTCACCATAAACAACTTCCACTGCGTGTCAGTGCACTGCAAGTCATTATGGAAATAAAAATGAATTGGGAAATATTAATAATCTTTTTCATTTTGGAAAAGCTGGTGTTATTTGAAAACAGTGATATTATTGCATATTACTAAGAGGAAATACATTTGTGCTAGTTCCTATAGCCTACTTAAAATCAAACCATCTAAACAACATATTTGTTTTCACAGATCTATGGTTAAACTCCCATTTCACTAGATACTATCACATTTTGAAGTCTTTTCTGTGCGTCATCGTTGATAGTGGATCAGTCAACGGTCTGTACACGCACTCTCCATATAACGCTGTGTCATGTCAGTCGCAAGGCTCATGTCAGCTCATATGAAAACAAACACATGCACGCAAACACATTCAATGAATGAATGAATGAATGAATGAATGAATGAATGAATGAATGAATGAATGAATGAATGAATGGAAAGAGCACCATTACATAACACTGGTGGATGAGATTGTTAGAAAGGCAAGGCATCAGGTACAACAAGAGACTGGGCCGCAGGTGCGCTGTGTGTCCCAGATATTACCTAACTCTTACTGCAGTGTGTCTTAATGACAGGAGGTGTGAGTCATCAGCTATGAATCACCCCCCCCCCACCCTGCGTCCTGCCACCACACCCAGACCCATTCATCAACACCATTACTACTCAGCTTCTCACAGCCTTCCATTGACTGTAGCCAACACAATGATTATCATCACAACAGCAGGGTTTGAACTTCAACATCACTCAAATGAAAATGGGCTGTTATGAATCGCTAAATCTGAGAGCAAACTGAACTTTTAGAAGGAAATTCAACCATACAGTATTTTGGAATATTTTTACTGCTTTCATTACGTAGTTATACTGTATACACCAACTATCTTTTTTCTTTGTATGGTCTTGAAACCCTATAAATATCTAAACTTGACTTTACCCATCATGCATAAACTTAACATCCACCCCAATCTGACACCATCCCTATTTTTTTGTTTAACCTTTATTTAACCAGGTGGCCACTTTGAAACTCACTTGAAACTGTGACCTGGTCAAGATAAGTGCTGAGGTGCAAAAGACATAAAGTTACATATGAACTACATAACAATAAAATAAAGAATAATAAAAAAATTAAATACAGGGTGCAGATTTTCAGAATAAACCTGTAAGAATATGTACAGGTAGTGCAACAACAAAGCCCTAATTCTACATGCTGCCCAAACCTAATCCATAAACCAGAAATAACTTTTGTCTTTGTGGAAAGTAATTAAAAATCCTTGTGTAAAAAATGTTCAGGTTTTCATATATTTATGGGGACTTCTGGTATAGTAAAATCAGGATGACACACACAGACAGCTGTGGCTTTGATGTGAGAACATGCTGGGTAGTAACAATGGATTTACACCCTAACCTTAACCCTCGACTTAACCCTAATTGTAACCTTAATTCCAAATTCCCATGCCAAATGTTTAAGCTAAATATCACCCCAATTTCTAAACCTATGTCTAAACACAAGTCATATCTTCTAACCCCTAATCATAAACCTAACCGTAACCCTAAGAGTAACTCTAACCTTATACCTAACCTTACAATACATATACACTACTGAGGGACAGAGAGATTAGGTGCAATAGGCCTGTGCATTTTAAGGTTTAATACAAATACAAACTTAATCCCTTTCACAACCTAAACCTAACTTGTAAGTCAAAATAGACTTTCTGGAAGTGATTACTGGAAAAATGGGTCCTCAATTCACTGTATTTTCCTATTCTTAAAAAACACACAGTGCCTTACTCATTGAGGCCTTGCATGAATACTTCACAGTAAACAGCATAAAGAGCATGACACCAGCTGGATGTCCAACAGCTTTCTACAGAACCAGGGCATTTCTTTCAGCCAGCCTTCCATGTATAGTTCTGGGCTTAGTCATTAAGACCTATTGTAAGTGTGTGTCTGTGTGACATACCGTAGTTCTGACTCACCATTCAAGTATTCTCATTCTTCAGATACTCTGTGTAATGTACTCTAAAACAGAGCACGCTTTTGTTTTTTTCTATTTTAGCCTTTCAAAATCTACATTTCTATGTTACCTGTAGTGTTCTCTGAAGTGTTTTGTTTAGTAATGTCAAAAATTGAATTTTAGTTACGGAACATTTTTAGAATATTGGGCCTGTATTTCCTTTATTATAGCTCACTTGGATCACATTCAACTATGTGCTTTTGTTGTGATGGTCTTAAGGCAATATGTGGCAGCTGGTTTTATCAATGTAAACAACATAATTGTGATTTGATATATATTTATATGATGACATTAATCCATTGACTGTATATGCATTAAACACCATCAATGATAATGGCCTCATTGTAATCTTCTGTATTTCTACTGACATCTAGTGGTAAGGATGATATTTTCACACTGGTGTTTTAAGCAGGTGTAATAGCTGAGTATTTATCAGCACAAGTAGTGTAATTTCTCACTATTAATATAAAGTGATTCTTAAAAAATGTTTATTACAGTTAGTAAATTGTTCGGGCTCAGCTCAATATCAATCCGGAAATGTTATCCTGATATGGTTTTACAAAACATTATGTTTCAACCACTTGACGCTTATGTCAACACATTGTAATGGGAAGGTGTGTGCCAAGTCCTCAATGCAATGTCAATATGTGTATATGCTTTCAGCGGGAAAACACGTGTTATAGGTTTGCATCGTACACACCATAAATAAATCTGCACTGAATGGGAAAATATTAGTGACAACCAATTTAAACATTTCAGCAAATGGGTAAATTGCATTTCACAGGGCTGACACTCATCTCAATACATTGGCTGTCAATTACAAGATGACTATGCTTGTGTCAATACATTGTATTCACTGAGAAAAACAACTCAGGATTAATATAAATAGTAACATAATGCATTATTCAAAAGTAAAAGTGTCAGTGTAGATGCTTAAATATGCAAACACATCAACATGTGCTAATGTCAATTTGTTGCATTTGTTAGGAAAGATTAAAGACAACCTATTTAATCTTATGCCAGTACATTGCATTTAGTGGGAAATGTGAATGTCAATCAGTAGATGCTTATGGCAATTCAGTGCATTCAATGGGAAATGGAAAATGTCACACAATTAACACATCAATCAACACGTCATTTATAGGGAAAAATAATGTCAACTAACTCATGCTGCTGTCGTTACATGTACACTGTAAATCAATGGGGCAAACGGAGTGTCACTTATGCCATTTGTCTCCATTGCTTAACACATTTGTCCATGCAGAATTGATATTTTCAAAACAGTTCACACGTAGACAACATGGAAACAATTATTTGTTTCAATCACTACAACCTCCTATCTCATAAAAAGTAATTTCAATAAATCATTACACAGTAGCCAAATAAATATTAATGTAATTTATGCCTAAATTGGTTAACCCTCTGTTATACTGTATGTATGTGCCATTTATAATTATATGCACACCAATCAGCCATAACAATTGTGTAGGTCCCCCTTTTGCCGCCAAAACAGCGGCCCCATACGCAACAAACTGTGATGCATTGTGTGTTCAGACACCTTTCTATCAGACCTAGCGTTACCTTTTTAAGCAATTTGAGCTAGAGTAGCTCATCTGTTGGATCGCACAAAACAGGCCAGCCTTCACTCCCCACATGCATAAATGAGCCTAATGAGAGTATGTGTTTGCATATCTCAGGTTTTGTTATTTGTCGCTTTAATCAAAAATGTAAACAAAAAATGCTGTTTGTGATGAATATACTGTAACACTTTGGTGTGAAACTTTGGGGGAGAGGCTGCAGGAGAGAGTTTATGTTATTGTGTTATGTTTGGTGATGAATACACTGTAATACTGTAGTATGAACCTTGGGGGGAGGGGCTGCAGGAGAGAGTTTATGTTATTTTGTTATTGTGTTATGTTTGGTGATGAATATACTGTAATACTGTAGTATGAACCTTGGGGGGAGGGGCTGCAGGAGAGAGTTTATGTTATTGTGTTATTGTGTTATTGTGTTATTGTGTTATGTTTGGTGATGAATATACTGTAATACTGTAGTATGAACCTTGGGGGGAGGGGCTGCAGGAGAGAGTTTATGTTATTGTGTTATTGTGTTATGTTTGGTGATGAATATACTGTAATACTGTAGTATGAATCTTGTGGGGAGGGGCTACAGGAGAGAGTTATTGTGTTATGTGTTATTGTTGGTGTTGACTGGGATTTGGGGAGATGTCTGGTACTTTGTGGGTATTGGTGGACAGGTGAGGGGGGTTGGAAATGAGAGGAAAGAAAGTTAGGGAAGATAGAGTAAGAAGTTGTCTTGGCACATGCAATGGAAGATGGATGTGCGTGACAAAGCGCTAGTTAATAGCCAGCAGCATAGAGCCCTGTATTGCACTGCTGGTTTGATTCTAAAGCTAAGCAGGGTTGGGCCTGGTTAGTCCCTGGATGGGAGACCAGTGCTGCTGGAAGTGGTGTTGGAGGGCCAGTAGGGGGCACTCTTCCCTCTGGTCTAAAGATCATTCCCAATGCCCCAGGGTAGTGATGGGGACATCTGCCCTGTGTAGGGTGCCGTCCTTCGAATGGGACGTTAAACGGGTGTCCTGACTCTCTGTGGTCTTTAAAAATCCCATGGCACTTATCGTAAGAGTAGGGATGTTAACCCCGGTGTCATGGCCAAATTCCCAACCAGGCCTCTCACTTCTATCATGGCCACCTAATAATCCCCCTCCTTCCTAATTGGCATATATAACTACTCACCTGTCTACCTGATAGCTGATGTGTGGTGAGCGTTCTGGTGCAAAATGGCTGCCGTGCATCACCCAGGTGGGTGCTACACATTGGTGGTGGATGAGGTGGGCTTTCCCCCTCACTGTATAATGCGCTTTGAGTTCCTTGGAAGAAAAGCACTATATAAATTGAATGCATTATTATTGTTATTATTAAGCTAGCAGAGTACAGTGAACAAGAGATGGTTAAAATACTAGTGGGGTTCACCACACCTTTTCTGTTATTGACCGGACATTTCAACCCGGTGTTAGCTGTAGTGCAAGGAATTATACCTGGGCGCTTTGAGATAGCAAAAGAAAACCGTGGTCTCTGTCTTTGTCTGCTTCCACCGCAACGTCACAATACCATTCACGTTCTCTATAATGTAATTATAAAATGTGTTTGGAGTTATCTGCAATTTGATTGGCTAAAATTGCATTCCAAGCCTATGCCAAATCCCTAATATCCACACATAGAATGTTGTCTAATCACTCAAGTGCTGTAGTACAGTATGTAATCAAAAAGTATCACTATACCAACTCTGAGGAGTTGCCTTGTTCATTTCAATACCCATTCAGTATGGAGAGGAGGCAGTGAGGAGGTGGAAGTTCAGAAACATTTTAATTAGTGGACAACAAATAGAAATGCTATCAGAAGGCTGCAATAAGCTAGCAGTTTGTAGTTATAGCATCTGACTAGAAAACCATTAATCCCAAGTTGGCATCGGAAACTGTTTAAAATGTTTTACTTTAACTCATTTGTGATGGATACTGCGTTGCAAAACATTACGCCTCCCGCCGGTTACTGCATTGCACAACTCAGAACCTCCTGCCGGCTGCTGCGCGACACAGCATTTTGTATTTGTCAACCTTTCCATGATGCGTGCAGCATAGAATGCACTGTCATTGATTCAAATAGGCCTACACATGAGAGGTTTCATGTTGTTTTTAATAGACGACTGAAACTCACATCAATCAATCAGACATACACGTGCATTTGTTTTTGAGACCGGCTACGACAGAGGAGGATTTTGACAGCGAGGGCATTGAGTTGGAAGGAGGTGGTAGAGGATTATCTGCCGCGCAAGGCAAAGCAGTTCACCCGCAAACTGTATTTTTACCAATGAGCTATGGGACATGTTGGTGACGGAAAATAATCAGTACACCGAACATAATGAATAAACAGCATAATAAATGAATAAATAGCATAATAAAACCTGTAATTATTACCTTTAAATTGAATTTTATGTCATGGTTCTATTTGCTACAGACGCTTAGGTTTTGGTAGAAGTTGACAATTTTGTATTTTTTCTGAAAACCTTCAGGAGATAAGGATATTCATCCTAGAATAACATAGCTTTTTATAGGTGTTTTTAGCAGGCATTTTAGGAGTAAGTGGGTTAATAATAAAATTAGCTCACCAAATATAACTAGATGCATATTAGCTGAATATTTTAAATAGCTGCATATTAGCTACATATTAGCAGGTTGTTTTCACAATATCCTAGTCCTGTCCACTGTAAGTTTTTGAGTTCATTCGGTAGTGACGTCACTATCGAGTGAATTAAACTACAGAGGGAGGAGGTCATAAAACTGTGTACTCTGTTTGTGAATAGGTGTACTCCGGCACAGTGTGTGGCATATGCTAGCTAACATCTGTCGGTTGTGATAGCCCAAAAACACGGATGAAGAAATGTAGTAAAGGGAAGAACTTTTACGTCCATGTTCATGACGGTAATAGAAGAAGAAGTTTTATTTATATAGCGCCTTTCCGTAGCTCAAGGCCGCTTTACATTATACAGTACAAAAATACCCAGACACTCAGACATAAATTACAGTCACATGGATACAAATAATCACATCAGACAAAATGCATGTTAAACAGATATGTTTTTAACTGGGTCTTGAATATAGCCATGGATGAGGTATTACGTAATCTATAATCTATAGGTAATCTTTTTGTTGAGGTATTTCTTGTTTACGTTTTCACTGTTACAAGCCAAGTATGAAAATTCTAAGCCTAATACCATTTATAAGACATAATTGGTATTAGGAGGTGTGATGATGGTTTATTTACAGATTTATACATGTGAAAAGCTAAACAACAGATTAATTATGTGTGATGATGATCAAGATGGATATGAATTTTCCATATCATCTATGTACAATACCCAATAGTGGGCTGTGTTTTTATTGAAGTCTTTTGACAAAATATGTAATAAGTGACAGTTCATCTACAAAAGTCATTGAAACCAACACACTTTACCTTATGTATAAACATATTGGGGATGACAACATTGTCTGTGTTTCAATTAATTGAATGTATTTTGTAAAGGCCTCACAAAATGACTTGACAGATACCTAGCCTGAAACCTAGCATAGGTACATGGCCTATTGCAGTAAGTTTTTTTATCAGGACTGACATCAACACAGTTTGGCGGGTCTGGGGCAGAGACAACGAGAGGTCTAGAGAGGCACAGCATGGGTTTGCAGGAAGAAAACCTGTTCACTGACAGCAGTGGGCACCAGGACAGAGACAGGAAGCAGTCATCAGTCCACATGGTCCTTACCAGTGTTGCCACAGCTACTTTGAAAAAGTAATCTGATTACTGATTACTCCTTTAAAAAGTAACTTAGTTTCTTTACAGATTACTTGATTATTAAAGTAACTAAGTTAGAGTACTAGTTACTTTATTAGTTACATTCAGTAGCTACCTACAACACCCCCGCCACCTCAACATAAAAATTACAACTGGTTTTGCCAACACTCACTATATTGGAAGTACATTTTTATGAATAACATCAACAATGTATCTCCTGAAATTTTTTGTTGAACTATTTCCTGAAAAAAATACTTTCTTGACTTGACTTAACATAAATACTTGGTTTTCTAAAATATAAAAAAGACAGTTTTTCTTGACCTGACTCTAATGGTAAAACTTACTATTTATAATCTACATTGTTTATAAATGTAACTAATAAAAAATGTTTAACATGTTTTTTTTAATAATAGCACACATTTTAATTAACTGCAATAATCATTGTCAATAAAGCAAGTGAATTGTAACTAAATGCAATTATATTGTGTGTAAAGAAACAATAAGAGTATATACTAGCAAAAAATAATCAAACTTTTTTTATTACTTTCTATTAATAAGATTAACAAATATGTTGTACACACAATTTGATTGAATACATTGTCAGTGTCACATGTGAAAACATGATTACATTTGAAAAACATTCACTAGAGTCTGTTTTATCAAACAATAGACTAATTAGCAACACATGAACATGGACAAACAACCTATATATGCATTGAATTAACAATGATTATTATAATGAATTACAAGTGCTTTTATTTTGAAAAGGAAAATCTGAGTTTGTGTTGCTGGCATAATAGTGTTGCCAGGCTGACTGTCCTCATGCTTAAAACGTGACTTGTCGCATACGTGACTTCACTCCCCAAGACGCAAGAAGAGTATAAGGAAAATTACAAAAATAGTAACGCACAATGACTTGGATAAGTAACTTTAATCTGATTACTGGTTTGGAAATAGTAACTTGTTATTGAAAAAAGTGGTCAAATTAGAGTAACGCGTTACTAAGTAACTAAGTAAAGCGTTACCGGCATCACTGGTCCTTACCCACCTAGGATCTACCACTGAAACATAAGAATGGACTTGCCTTACGGTTAAGTATCTCAATGTCCAACTCTGATATTTAAAGTAATAATATACCTGTCTCAAGTGTGCAGGAGAATATCAAGGTGTGGTGCATTACGGCAATGCACATCCTTACCCTCCTCCGTCCAGGTGTGGTTATTAGAACTGTGGTGTAGAAAGGATTACCATATTCTTTGGAGTAGCTTCATAAAATAGTATAATTTATGATCATATCTGAAACAGTATTTAGTTGAAAAAATTCAACATTACATGAGTTAGTGGGTATGTCAATGCTGTAAGCCCACTGCAATAGAGACCTACCAGTATACCCTACAAATATTGGTAACACAAACTTGTTGATAGTTGGATGATGCAAATATAGTTCGTTTATAAAATAAATAATGTTGAATTTCAACAAAACTGTTTTTTACACAACATTTGTAGTCATAATATATGCAAGCTAGTCTTCAGAGCTTTCCTGGATTTAGTGATGGCAAACATTTTTTTGAACCAAATGTTTCAGTAGACAGCTGCTCTTTCCAAATGTTTCATAACATGCAATAAATGCAATTAATATTCAAAGATGAAATATAGTTAATTACCTGTTTTTAATGTCTTTTCTCTAGTTCACTCTGCAAGTCCTTCTCAAAGTCCTCTTGCATAAAATAAAAGCTACGGTACATACACATGTTTTCTTGTATAAAATATATTCTGCATAATTATTTTTTTGACCGGAGACAAGCCCCTGTGCCTTTATAAAAACCGGAAAGCACTATGGACCTTGTAGGACCGTAACAATTCAATGGATACATTTCCTGGTTTGACTACAGTCTCTATGATCTGAAGTCGATTTTAATTTTTTTAATTTTCCTTTAAGGTTAGGGATAGGGTAACGTTAAGGTTAGGATTAAGGTTACGTCAACTTGTGATCTGAATTGAAGAGGAATGTTCAAAAGCACAAACATAAGACTGAAATGATCCTGAACTCCTGTTTCCTCTCTGTTTTGATTGGATATTCGCATGAAATATAATCCTTCTGCCCTCAGAACATGTTTGAGTAAGGAAAACAGATATGTGCCCATGTCAAGACCAAGACCGGAGCAAATCAAGTTTTACGTACATTAATTAGGGTTAAGTGCATTGCTCAGGGGCAAATTTACAAACTTTACTTATCGGCTTGGAGAATTTCAGTTACTGGCCTAATGAAACATGAAACTAATACATTTGGGAGGACAAAGAACACTAAAATGCCTTCTAAAAACAATTCCTGGAATTCTACACATTGGCACATAGTTATTCAGCTCAACCTACCAAACATAATGCATTCAGGTAAAAACATGGACATCAACAGTATCCATCTTACTGTCCCTGACAACCCACTGACAATCCACTGTCTGTTGCTCAGAATCCCTCTTCCGAATTAAAACAAGTCCAATAATACTAAGACTGTCATTCTACATTCGTCTCATGTAAAACAGCACATAGATCATGCATTGTTATGTATTTTAAAGTACATTAAAATTAATGGACTAAATGCAAGATATCTAAATTACATAAAAATAACAGATTGTAGCTCAGTAGTCTAACCAATAGTCTAAACAGTTTTAGAGAGGTATTTATACTATCCCTTTTATCACTCACCTCAGCCTCCATCTTCTCCCTCACACCTATCTGACAGTGTCCTGATTCTGGCTCAGACTCACTTCTGAATTAGTCCAATAAGTCAGTCATAGAAACACAATCTAGCCAGCTGATATTTCCATTTATTTTATATCCATTGTCTTTTTTCACATTGAAAATAAATTGTAGGCTACTAATATAAATGGTAAAGCATGAAATGGATTTCTGAAAAGATTGAATTTTTCTGTAGAATGCGAGTGGAATGGATTTAGGACTTGCCAGGCTTTAGAAGAAATAGAATGCCTGGTAGTTTTGCAACAATTATTAGGATAATAGGACTTTTTCACAGTAGATGTTCTATTGTTGAAACTGGGTAAACTGATTTCCGGTCTGATATCCAGTACACTCTTGCATTGCAAGATCATTATGACATTTAAGACTTCTACAGTGAAAAACAAAACTTGGAGATATTGCTGGCACAACAACAATTTATTGTTATTTATAACAACATAAATGTATTTATTCAAACAAGTTGTGTGTGTGTGTCCCTTGACCAACAGTCAGGCCATCCATGTGTTTTGTTACTCACGTTATTGTTGATGTCGGTGTCATTGACTAAGGTAACGTTAAGGTTAGTAGCTGCAGACTCCTCATTAATGCTAGCAGTTCCGCTCACATCAACTTTCAAGGTTCTAAGGGGTTTTAGGTCCGCCTGGCACAAAGTTGACCTTTTGGCTTCTGGAAAGTTCATACTTTGACCCTTAAATAAAGTGCCTTATGGTTTTGGACTCAGCGGACGCATGGCTACAACATGGATGGATGAAGTCCAACATCCTGAGTCATTGAATTATATGATTTATTAAATATTTATCCCAAAAAACTATAGAACATATGTATAATTTGTTGTTTTTTATGTGTAAAAGCATGTAAACCATGCTTTGTAAACCATGCTGTCGAAAGACTGCATCTCCTTTTGATTGACAGCAATTCTGTACTATAAAAGTTGCCAAAGCTATTCGAGCTCAGTCCCATAGTGGAGGATAAACTTAAAATTAAACAGCAGGACAGATCAATACCTAAGATTGATTTAGTGCAAAAGATAGGGCAAAGTAACAGGTCTTTTCAGCTCTCCTGGTATAAAGTTAGCTGGCTGACTAGAAGTGCTGTGACAAAGAAAATGTACTCTTGATGCCTCTTGATGAAACCATCTCACGGTTGTGTTGTTTGGTCAAAGATGGGGTTTGGAGATCTAACTTTGACAGGGCATATAAAAGGCAGGAAAAAAACAATGAACATGTGAGTGCATGTGCAAGATTAAGTTGCATGGGCAGGATCAGGATCAGGGTTGAGCATGCAGTCAATGAAGGTGCTTGCATTTAAGTGGCTAAACATAATGAAACAGTCAAACAAAACAGAGTCTTCCTAAAGCGCCTTATTGATGTGACATCCTTGCTTGGCTGGCAAGAACTGTCATTTAGGGGACATGATGAGAGTAGTGAATCATCCAAAAAGGGGAATTACAGGGAGTTCACAGAAACATTAGCTAAATATGACTCTGTCTTCTTCACACAATTCGAGTCCTCAACTATGTTTTCTCATATGTTCCATACTATTAAAAATGACTTGAACTTTGCTCTTGCAGCCATCATTTCTGATCAGATCAAAGATGAATTTCAGGATGCTCCCTTTTTTGGATGGCAGGTGGATGAAACAACTGATAAATCCTGATGTGCCCAACTCTCTGTCATTGTTCGCTATGTGGATAGTACAGGTAAAATTCTGGAGCGCTTTATTGGATTTTTTTATGTTTCTGGGGTGCGAGATGCTCAGTCTGTTTTTGAGAAAATGCAGGGCAACAATGCTGTCAAAGGGGGCTAAATGCTTGCCTGAGTGCAGAATTTGTTTTGCATCACTCTCTGAGATTTTTTTCAAAATCCACAAAGCGGTCTTTTCTGGAGTCTGCAGGCTGTTCAAGGTTGCCCAAAAATGCTTGATTGAATTTCACACCACGGATAGTGAGCACTGTGGCAAACAATTATGATGGCCTCCTGCAGACAATTGATAACATCATTACAGATACAACAATGGATGATGATACATTGGATTGTGCCAAACGCTTCGTAAAGGAAACTGGAGGATTTTGAGTTTGTGTTCATGTTGTACACATATGAACAAATCTTCTCTGAGGTTGATGTGGTCTTTGATGTTGTCCAGCAGAGGGCTATGGGTGTTCTTTACTGCAAGAAAGGAATTTATTCTGTTCTTGCATTTGTCAAAGAGAAGAGGTCAGATGGGGCTTTCCAAGATGTTTATGCCAAAGCAGCAGATCTCACATCAGACCCACCAGATGAGCCCATGAGAAAACATTGTCTGACCCGATTGCAGGATCCTCAAGAGTGGTACAGAAATCTATACATGATTATCCTTGATAGGATCTTGGAGTAGATTCCTCTACATTTTTAAAATATGGAAAGTATGCTCTTCTTAGAATTAGTCAATCCAGGGATATTTTATGACATGAGACAAGTGTTTCCAGAGGAGGCCTTCCAACGTGTCCTGAAAAGTTATGGCCATCCCTTTGATTCAGGGAGACTGAGGTCTGAACTTCAAGTCCTGTGTTCAGATCAGGACTTGCAGAGTAACAGGGTAAAGCTGTGTGATTACTTGGTGTTCCTTAACCTCTTAAGCCTCGCCCCCTAATTGTCAAATTCTGCCTAAAAAACATACCCAAAGTTAAACTCTTGTTATACTGGACCTGAGGCAAGTACAAACATATGGTTGATGTTTTTTAAAGAAAAGACCTTGACATTTTTGGATATGTAAAATTCATTTCAAACAAATATACACAGTGAAAATGGCACAGGATGAAATAAAGAAAATGCATAATTATTTTCTGTTTTTATTTTTCTACATCCTCTTTGAAAGAACCCTACAAAGCTATATATTAAGATAGGATACTGGATCCAATTCAAATCATGTTGTTAAGGGGCTGGCCACATAAGTCTAACATTTTATATTGATTGAGTGAACAGCCAATGAGCTATAGCTATGTT
>JACXGM010010494.1:0-26197 GCA_016801145.1 Umbra pygmaea | reverse complement strand
TTTGATAATGTGTAGTGTTACATTCTTATGGTTTCAGTCGTGTCGGGTCAATTAGTGTATTGTAAGTCTCATAGGTGTTGAGCCTCGTGTTAAATAACCTTTATCGAGTGGAATAAACTTATCTTTACTATGAATATGGGGTGCATTATATGCCGAATGACAATAACCTATAGCCCTAGAATGTCATTGTGAGGTTATTGTAATGCGTTGTCATTTTGGGAAGATAGTGAAGGCCAAGGTGTAAAATGCACGGCCCGCCACTGAATTTATGCAATGGTTTTGCTTGGGATACATAAATGTAATTTACAGTTAGGTCTGGAAATATTTGGACACTGACATCATTTTCATAATTCTGGCTCTAATCTGTCAGTGTACATACCTCTGTTTATTTCCCATTTTCCAGTGAAGTCCACACTAGTTGATTGTTGATGTCATACAATGCAATATTCCAAAACATATTTTTTTGGAATATTTTTCCCTCCCAAAAAAACGATTTGCCATGGTTATATCCATAAACCTGTTTAGCAACATTGATCTGCTGTAACCTGACACTTGCCTTCACAGCTGCCAACAGTTCAAGAGTTCAAGAGTTATCACCCGCATGAGCATAGGTAACTAAGCAATAGTGTAGACTCAGTCTGTGAGCTGCCAAATAAGGGGTGTTACCTGACTGACTTGCTACATTATATGGACATAACCACGGCAAATTGTTTTTGTTTGTTCAGAAAAAATATACAGGTGGAAATCATGTAGGAGGTTGGGGTCCAGAACATCCCTGGTCCAGAACATCCCAATCCACGAGGTACTGGAGACCACCCCTCTGCCATCTTGAATGCAAGATGGTCCGGACAGCATAAGCCAGGTCATCCCCAATCTCCATTAGTGGAGGGGGATTCTCCCACACCCCGGCCTCAAGGAGAGGGCCTTCCACCACCTGCCTGAGGAGAGACACATGAAAAACAGGGTGAATACGCATGTCAGCCGGCAATTGCAACCTGTAAGACACCTCATTGACTCTCCCCAGGATTTTGTAATGCCCTACAAACCACAGGCCTAGCTTCCAGCAGGGCAGGTGGAGTGACAGGTTCCAGGTCAAGAGCCAGAATTGATCCCCGGGATGGTATGATGGTGCATGGCACGCTGAAGCTGCACGTGGGCGGCACTCCACATTTCAGTGCGTCTGAACCACTCGTCCAACGCGGGTACCTCAGTCTGGCTTGGATGCCAAGGAGCCAAGACAGGCTAAAACCCCAGCACACACTGAAATGGGGTGAGATTGGTAGAAGAGTGACGCAGAGAATTTTGGGCATATTCTGCCAAAAGCAGAAAATGCGACTACTCCCCAGCCTGTCCTGGCAATACAAATGCAGAAACCTACCCACCAGAGGTGAGACTTACTGTGACCCCCTTGGATGCCATAATCATTGGTGGTGGATGAGGTGGGCTTTCCCCCTCACTGTGTAAAGCGCTTTGGGTTCTTGAAAAGCGCTATATAAGCTGAACAAATTATTATCATTATTATAATGGCAAAAGACATGGGTAAATAAGGCCTCCGCAGATTGCAGGGCGGTAGGCAACCCAGGCAGAGAGAGGAGACGGCAAGCATTTGAGAACCTGTCCACAACGTTCAGGATCGCAGTATTTCCCTCAAACAATGGCAAATTGATGATGTAATCAATGGATAAATGTGACCATGGCCATTGCGGAACAGGAAGAGGCATTCATTTCTCTGCAGGTAGGTGCCTCTGTGCTTTACTCTGGGCACACACCAAGCAGGAGGACACATACACCCTCACGTCCTTGGCCAAGGTCGGCCACCAATACTTGCCAGTCTGGCAGCTAATGGTGTGGTTGATACCAGGATGACCAGAGGAGGGGGTGGTATGGGGCCAACACAGGAGCCTATCTCGGACAGAGACAGGCACATACTGGCAATCAAAAGGACACTGCTCAGGAATGTGCTCAGTGCGCAATGCTTGTTGGATCTCAGCATCTAATTGCCACATAAAGGCCTTTTTATACTTCTGCATCAACTCCACGCCGTTGCTCTGACGGCATCATGACCCTTTCGGTGTTCTGCGTCAGGGTGAATGTTTTTTTTTGCAACGTGGTGCATTTCACCTTCAGAACTCTTGTTGGTGTCGCCCGTGTCACCTGTGTCGCTCACCACCGGAAGGTTATTTGTGAGATGTCTGCCAGCCAGTTTATGTTATGTTAGCAAGCAAACTTTAGCACAACTGCCCACAAAGTACTGCTTGCTGGTGAAGTGCTAATTTCAAAACATTACTGACATATAGACACTTTACAAACGGAAAACCCTGTCATTGAAATCAAAATATTTCATTTTCTTTCTTCTGAAGCGTGAGTGAACTAGCATGTGAGTGAACTAGCATGTCGCTACTCCCCACAGTAGGCTGCTTGTGAAACACAGACTGTCTATGCCACATTGTGTCGAGTTTCTTCACCAATGTTTTGCTTAAGCATGCACCCTTAATATAGCATATGAATAACACGCCACACGGAATTGTTTTCGGGGACTGCAAGATAGCACCAGGAAACATTTGCGCCGGAACACGCCTCTTCTTTTTGCTGAACCGCCCAACGAACACAATTTCATTCCCTAATTTAGCGACGCGGGTCTGTGAAGGGAAAATTCCCATATGCGTCGGGTGTAAGATAGGAATGATACATGCGTTTGTGTAAAAAGTCAATTGCGCTGGGTGTAAGATAGGGCCCAAAGTCTCTTTTTCAAGGGAAACCTGGCAGCAATAACTAACAATCAGTCAATACCCCTGACTGGCAATGCACAAACAATTCTGTAACAATATAAAAAATGTCATTATAGAGATAAACTTATAATACTAACATGTGAGAAACACTGTACTATATTAATGTTGCAATGGAACCAACCAATCTTAAACAATTATTTATCATAAAAGAAATGTCACCAAAATCAAGGTTCCATAATTATTGACACTACTTATTCAGTACTTATTCAGTATCCTCTGGCAAGGATAAAAGCATGAAGTCTCTTCCTGTAATGTTTGACAAGGTTAAGGAACACACTTGGAGCGATTTTTGACCATTTCCCCATGTAAATACTTTCAAGATAGTTCACATTCTTGGGTTTGCACTCAACTGCCCTCTTTAACTCAACCCATATAGAAGTATTTTCCTGTCGTATTAATTAACAGTATAATCATCAATAATATGTGTATTTTTTTATACCTTGTACAGAAACAGATTCGAGGAAATATGCAATAAAAATAATGTAGCCATGATATGAGAATGTCAGCATAAGAGATCCGGAGTCCCCCTCTGCTGGCACGCCCGGGATCCGCCGCTCGGTGTCCGCCGATCGGTGTCCGCCACTCGGTGTCCCGTTTTCTGAAGCCACCGTTCCACTCCCAGCTCACCAAACAAGATTACGCACAGCTGGGGCCACTCTGCATTTAAGGCTTGGCCTACATAAATATGTTTGTGGACTATAGGGGTTGTTGGTTAATGTTACTCAGCGTGGTGAATCATGTAATCTTATGTCTTTTATTCTTATACCTCTGTATAACAAGATTTTTTTTGAAGACAGTATACGAGTTTGGTGCTTTTATATAGCCTAGTGCTGTGCTTTTTTTAATAATTGGAGTTCTGTAATAAATATCAGACCTTGATCTCCTGCATGTGGCTATGTTCCTATTTATGATCGTGACAGATTAACCCACCTTTAAAAATATAGAGCCAGCAGGACAAGTAGAAACAGCCGAAGCCGGAGCTACCGCCGCCAATGTGGTTTCAACCATCCAAAACCACCAAGCCATACTGGAACAGTTAGGGTTCGCGATGGACAGTGTTTTAAATTCCATCAAGGCGTTGGAGCAACACATAGGGCCACCTGTTCCAATTCCTGCAGTACCAGTACCTCCGCCAGAAGCGTTATGCACCTATTTTTTTAAGGGGGCACAATGTGTACAACACATGGAAACAGGTGCCCCCAAATACTGATTTTAAAAGGAAAATCCACTTCGCTCAAAAATCTGAGGGGGCACTTGCAGCTCAGCATATATTTTTAGCGTTCCTTCTGCAGCTCAGCATATATTTTACAACCATGGCCCCTAATACCAGCGGGAGGGACCAGGACAACAGCCCCGTCATTGACGATTATGAGGCGTTCACCCTCCTGTTCCATTCCGTCTTTGACCATCCACCTGAAGGACGGGACATGGTCAAGGATCCAGGTCGGCGAGGGAATATGCCCTGTAGTTCCTGACGCTGGCCGCGGGGTCCGGTTGGAATGACCGGGCACTAATCGACCCCTTCCGGTACAATCTCTGAGAGGCTGTTTGGCGAGAGATGGCCTGCCGGGATGCGTCGTTGGGATTTGACCAAGTGGTTGACATGGCCATCAAGTTGGATAGCATCCTGCAGGCACGGGGGCGCACCGGAAGTGTGTATTCGTCGCCATCAGGGCCAGCATCCGGATCCACATCGATGGAGATAGGTAGAGGGGGTCTCCAGGACACAGAGATGGGACCCGGCAGGCGACAGGAGCAGTGTACCTTCTGTGGCAAACGAGGACACTATGCGGCCACTTACCACCTGCGCTTGTCGGGTCCTGGAGGCAGCAGCACAGGCACCCTTGGATCACCTTAGGTATTTAGTCCCTCTCCGTCCTGTCACACACAAATGACAATAACTGTACTATTTCCTGACTATCCTTATTCATCCCCGCTTAAAATGAAATTAGCCAATTATTATCTGAGGTTCATTCATGGTTTTGGCAAGGTAGCAGTCCCTATCACATCCCTGCTGAAGGGTGGGCCAGCCAGGTTGTGGCGGACCTCTGAGGTGGATGGTGCCTTCACTTCCCTGAAGGCTATGTTCTCAGCCGCACCTGTATTGGCCCACCCTGACCCAGCGTTGCAGTTCATAGTGCAGGTGGATGCTTCCGAGCGTGGTGTGGATGCAGTATTGTCGGAATGGTTGGGGTCAGTTGCGTCCCTGTGTTTTCTACACAAGGAAGTTGACACCTGCAAAACAGAACTACAACGTTGGCGATAGGGAACTGCTCACTATTGTCAAGGCTCTGATGGCATGGAGGCACTGCCAAGAGGGGGCTAAACACCCTTTCCTCATTCTAACTGACCACCGTAACCTCGAGGACATACGAGCAGTGCAGAGACTTAACCCTCGCCAGGCGAGGTGGGCGCTTGTCTTAGCCATGTTCACGTATTCCATATCATACATTCCAGGCAGCAAAAGTGGTAAGGCCAATGCCCTGTCCCGGCCGTATGACGCAGAGAACAGAGTGGTGGAAGATAGCCACATTGAGCCCGCAGCATGTATTATTGCTCCCTTTATGTGGGAGATCGATGCTGAGATTCAACAGGCATTGCGCACAGATGATGTCCCTGCGCAGTGTCCTGTTGATCACCAATTCGTTCCCGAGTCAGTTAGGGATAGACTTACCCATTGGGCGCATACCACTCTCTACTCTGGTCATCCCGGTATCGGTCATACCATTCACTGTTTGACTGGCAGGTATCGGTGGCCCACCTTAGTTAAGGACGTGCGGGTTTATGTTTTCTCCTGCTTGGTATGTGCCCAGAGTAAAGCGCCGTGGCACCTAACTGCAGGGAAATGGATGCCTCTTCCTGTGCCACAATGGTCTTGGTCGCATTTAGCTATCGATTTTATCACCGATCTACCCCCCTCAGAGGGTAACACTGCGATCTTGACCATGGTAGACAGGTTCTCAAAGGCTTGCTGTCTCTCACCTCTGCCTGGGGTGCCAATGACCCTGCAGACTGCGGAGGCCCTGTTCACTCACTTCTTCCGGCACTATGGCATCCCAGAGGAAAAAGTGTCAGACCGTGGCCCCCAATTCACGTCGCATGTATGGAAGGCGTTTATGGAGAGGTTGGGGGTTGCGATGTGCCTTACCTCTGGGTTACATCCTGAAGCCAATGGGCAGGTGGAACGTGTAAATCAGGAGGTGGGCAGGATTTTGCAGTCATACTGCCAGGACCTGTCGGGGTCGTGGTCGCATTTCCTGCCCTGGGCAGAGTATGCTCAAAATTCCAGTGCATTCTTGGTTTTCAGCCTGTCCTGGCATCCGAGCCAGATGGAGGTACCTGAGGTGGAGGAAACGTGGAATGCAGCTCACATTCACCTTCAGCGCCCTGGACCCCGGCCTCCTTTGAGAGTTCCATGGGCAGGGGGCGCGTCCGGGAGCTGCGCGTCAGGGGAGGGTTACTGTCAGCATAAGAGATCCGGGGGCCCCCTCTGCTGGTGTGCCTGGGGTCCACCACTCAGCGTCCCCTGATTTCTGAAGCCACCGTTCCACTCCCAGCTCACCAACCAAAATTACGCACAGCTGGGGCCACTCTGCAATTAAGGCATGGCCTATATAAATATGTTTGTGTTCTATGGGTGTTGTGGGTTAATGTCACTCTGTCATTGTGGTGAATATTCCTATGTCTTTGTACCTGTGTATAACAGGATTTATTTTGAAGTCAGTATACAGGTTCAGTGCTGTTATAAAGCCTAATACTGTGCTTTTTTTAAATAATTGGAGTTCTGGAATAAATATCAGACCTCGATCTCCTGCTTGTGTCTCTGTTCCTACAATCGTGACAGAGAAAAAGAATCCTACACATTGCATTGAGGTTTCCTATTAAATGAATACAGAATATTTGTTCAATTATCAGATATTATTATTACATTTTTATAAATGTTATTCTATATTTTTTGGTATTTCCTAAAGGCTATTGAGCATGTGGGAATTATATAGCAAAGACCAAGCTATTCTGGATTTGTGACAATTAATATTATGAAGATTTGTTCCATAATATATGAAGATTTGTTTCCTTGTAATATTGTGGCCGACAGATTGTAAATTAACTCAGGAAACAGGACGCCTATAGAAATATAATCAATGTAAATTTAAGATATGGTGGTCAAATGGAGAGAATGGCTAGATGTTTACCATGCCAGCATGAAAGTGCTAATGCAACTTTTGGCCAGTGGGAAAGGGGACCAAACTATAGGAAAATCACAGACATTGTCACGAATAGGTGTTGGGGGAGTGACGGAGGCAGAATGCAGTAGTAATGTCCATATGTATTTATATTTTTTTGCTGTTTGAGAGGAGCAGAGTGTCTACTGGCAGAGCTTACAAGCATAACAACTCATACTGTCAATGTCCATTATCCCCTACTTTACAGGATATGCGGTATAGGCGCTGTGGAAACAATAGAGCACAGCATGTGTTTTAATAAAAAAATATACTATGACACAATACGTGGTGAAGTCACGGAATTGCATATATATTTAACATTATCCTACTCAGCTCTTACTCACTCTCTCAACCTGGCGACGGGAACATTGAAGCACAGAGACAATGAGAAACAGAGGATACACTTATACACACATTGATTAGACAGTGGGGATCAGCTGATGATAATGAGTGCAGTAAGACAGAAACAAGTGCAATAATGGAAATAATGGGAATAAAGTCCTAGCCTGGCCACTGGATGGAAGCAAGTTACCCTAAGGCTCAGTCCCCATAACAGTACATGTGACAGACATACTGGTGCCTGGTTAAGGCTGGTTAACTCGGACTACTTAATTTGAATTCAGGGCATATAGCCATTGGGTGGGATTTTGTGCTAATGCTATCAAATTTGACCAATAGAGAATCAGTATTACGTTTTGTGTTGTGACATCATTCTCCATATAAAAATCAAAGTTATCCAATTGTCTGGAGTTGCGGAAATGACTCTGCTTTGATTTCAACATTAACCAATTGATGCCTGAATTTATTTACAATTATGTGTTTCTGTGTGTCTCTGGCTCCAAGCTGGTGCTAAATTAATTTGAGATTGTTCATTTGTCTATAGCAATTAGCGACAACAGGAATTTATGGTACATTTTTATTTACAAAATGGTAAAATATAAACACATTTTCCCATCTCAGATATGTAGATTTTATTCATGTCACAAAGTTGTTAGAACTTTGTGACACCCCGACCCGTCCTATGAGGAACCAGTGCGTGCAAAAGGTTCCTAGGTATCAGTGCTTGAAGTGGGGGCAAAAGGTGCCGGTACTCTATTACATTGGCAAATGTTTATGACATTTGAGATTACTACAGTAAAAAAAAAAACTTTGAGATATTGCTGGACTGGTACAACAACAATTGTTATTTAGAACAACATAAATGTATTAAACAAGTTGTGTGTGTGTGTATGTTCCTTGATCAACAGTCAGGCCATACATGTGTTTCGTTACTCACATTGATGACGTAGGTGTCATTGACTAAGGTAACGTTAAGGTTGGTAGCTGCAGACTCCTCATTAATGCTAGCAGTTCCGCTCACATCAACCTTCAAGGTCTAAGGAGTTTTAGGTCTGCCTGGCACAAAGTTGATCTTTTGGCCTCTAGAAAGGTTTATGGTTGTGCTTTATGGTTTTTGACTCAGCAAACCCATGGGTACAACATGGATGAATTAAAACCAACATCCTGTATTATTGAATTTTGTTTTATTAAATATTTATCCCAAAAAAAATAAAGAACATATGTATATATTTTTTTATGTGTTAAAGCATGTAAACCATGATGAATAAGGCATTTTAATGCCTATTGTCAAGCCACCGGGGCTCCTGGACCAGTGTGCAAAGTTTGGAGGCCATACAAACAAGTCAACATCAAAATGCTGCTCCCATTATTTACTAACTTCCTATACGTTTTATAAATCCCAGCTATTTTTTATATTCCGTCTGCAATGTGTTTAGTAAAAAAGGCTATGGTCTAAAAGAGATGACCGACTTTGAGGCACTATAGCTCCGGCTGTGTTTAACCCACAGGGATGAGCCACCACACATTCATGTATGGTTTGCGAAATAATTGCGAACGTCGGGAGGCTGTGAAGGGTTTTAATTAACGTTAGTTTGAAGCTCATGAATCGTACCAGATGTTTCTGTTGGACTTGGACCTCTTTTGACGTGTCTGAGTCTGGAACACGCATTCTTTTAGTACCTTTCTGGAGCCAGGCTAACATAACGACTTACAAAAAACAGACTTCTTTTTAGAGAAACTTTTTAGTTTCTTGTTTTTCAGCAGTGAAAAATCTGTTACGGTCAGGCGACAGCCGCAGGCATCAGACCAACATCAAACAGCTTTTACGAACTAGCGTCCGTGGAGAAGTGAACTTCTGATAGGGTGGGCCGACTGCTTGCATTTACGCGATTCGTCAAGAGATCTGATGTCACATAGTGCCCTCTGGGTAGTGTAGTGTATGTAACGTTAGGATCATTACCAATCTCTCTGACACTGACGCTTTCTCTATCAGTGTGATTGAGTACCGGCTACCTGGTGGTACACTAGAAAAAGTGCAGGTACGCTTAAGAGTAAAATGTAGAAGTGCCGGTACTGCGTACCGGTGAGTACCGCCCCACTTCGAGCACTGCTAGGTATGTATCAAATGTAAACTAACTGGCATTGGGGGAATACACACGCTATCTCGCCTGCAGTCGGAATGGAAGGGGTTTGATGCAAATTAGAGACAGTCGGGGTTAAGGGGTTTAAGGCTATGCTCCATTTTCTACACATCCTCCGGACTCTGGGGAAATTATTTTGATAAGCACATCATTTAATACACGATACCCGCAAGGTTTTGATTGGATTGAAATGTGGCAATTGAGGTGGCCATGGCAGAACATTCATTTTGTTATCACGGAACCATTTCTGTGTGGACCTTGAGGTATGTTTTGGGTCACTGTCTTGTTGGAAAGTCCACCTATGGCCAAGTCCCAGTATTCTGGCAGAGGCAACCAGATTGCCAGCCAAAATTACCTGATACTTGGTGGAATTCATTACACAATCAATCTTGACCAGTGCCCCTTTGGAATTAAAAGGGGTGAGTACTACCGAGTATTGGTTCATGTAAAATCAATTGGTGCCAAATTTCGGTACCTGAGAGCACATCTCTCATGAGATTACCTAACCTCTGCCGCTTGTCAATTGTTGACACAAGTCAAGTGTGATGGCAAGCTGAAAGCGGTCAGAAGTGTGGCTACACTTTTCTAAAATTGATACAGACAACACTCATTGTAAAATTTGCGACGTGATATGCAAAGCTAGCATGGCAACACGTCAAACCTAAGGAAACACCTTCTCAAACAGACAACACTCATTGTAATATTTGCGATGTGATATGTAAAATGAAACCAAATTTTCACTTTACAATCGGCACCCCATAGGTATGTGCGTTGTGCAGCCACTTATATACTAATATACAGTTGTTAGTTCCTCCTGGCTACAATATCAGTATCCTTCACATGTTGTTCATTAAACACCTTTGAACACTACTCCATGGTGGGACGTCTTGTCCTCCACAACCACGCCACTACACCTGTGATATGTGATGCTGAGGATAATATTGGTTGCTAAATGAATATAACTACAATAATGAAAATGAAAATGTTTGTATTATTCCATAAACTACTACAAAATATCTCCCTAAATATTTCAGAGCATTTATTTGCAGACCTGGTCAAAGTAATTGTCGCATCCAATCCAGCTCCGATCCCCATTTGACGCTCCAGTTCCCTGTCTTATTGATGGCCCTTTAGTTTTGGCTTGATTGCCTTTTTACGCACACCTAGGGATGATTATCTGTGACAGTAACAATAAAGATGCAGTTTTATCAGAACTCGAATAATGCAAAGAAAATTACACAATAATAATGTTACTAAATTTAGGAAGAGTACAGAAATGAATATTTGGTTTAATAATAATTGTATAATAAAAATAATTGGCTTTCTTGCATCTTGGCATGCTCTCCAACAGTCTTTTACATTGATGTTGGGTGACTTTATGCCACTTCTAATGCAACATTTTGCTTTGTTTGATTGTGACCATCCACCAACCTCTTGATCACATTCCAGAGGTATTCACATTAGTTAATTTAAGAAGAATTTGTATCCGTTGGCTGGGCCCTGGAGACCTACAGTACCTAATCACCAAGTCACAAGCACTATTGCAGTTTTAGAACATCAGGAATTATTTTGCAATATGCATTTAGTCTCGTTGCAAATCATTGATCTGAACAGGCAGTAGATGAATAGAATGAATGAATGAATAGAATAGATAAAATAATATTTAATTGCAATAGTAAATATTGTGTTTATAACTTGTATTTATTTATTTATTTATTTATTTCATACCTACACTCAATATGTTGTGTCTCCTTCATTGTTTACATTCTTAGCACTCCTGCTAACACACTTGAATATATTTTGTGTTTATAATAGTAAAAATAAAGAGTGCTATTTTCCCTGGCTCTTGCAAATTTCTATTTTTTTTGTTGTGGGTGGAGGGGCGACATTTTGAGATCACGCCTAGGGTGCCAGATTGGCCAGAAATGCTGGTGTAGGTTAAACAAACATTTTATACAATCTGTTTTAATTTTTTAAAACAATTTTCTCACCTTACTGTAAAAGATATGCAACGCTTAGCCCTGTTAGCTCATTGATACCCGCTGCCCCTGGTGGACGTTCCCCTAAGGTACAGAACCATTCGCCAAAATTGAGTTGTGTGTATAATGCTGCGTTCTATTTGGCTGGGAAGTGGGAGGTCGGAACCGGGAATGACGTCACACCCGAATTAAAACAAGTAGATCGCATTCCAGTTGCCAAAGTAAGAAATTTCTCTACCCCCAAGTTCATTTTCCAAGATGTTAGCACCCTGTATCAACAGTAAGTGAAAGTTGTTATTACTGTTCACTTAGGGATAGTGAAATTTCTCGGACTTCGTGAATCTCCCACTAGGAACTCGGAATTTCCGACCTCCAAGTACAAATGGAATGTAGCATAATGCCGAGACTTACTGCCAAGAACCCGGACACAGCTCTCGCTTTGGTCATACAGAGATTGGATGGCCCTATGAAGGGACACCCTCACTCCATACTCCCGCAGCACCTCCCACAGTATATCCCGGGGGACCCGGTCATACGCCTTCTCCAGATCCACAAAACACATGTAGACAGGATGGGCATACTCCCAGGCCCCCTCTAGGATCCTTGCGAGAGTAAAGATTTGATCCGTTGTTCCACGACCAGGACGGAATCCACATTGTTCCTCTTCAACCTGAGGTTCGACTATCGGCCGAACCCTCCTTTCCAGCACCTTAGAGTAGACTTTACCAAGGAGGCTGAGAAGTGTGATACCCCTGTAATTGGCACACAACCTCTGGTCCGCCTTTTTGAACGGGGGAACCACCAACCTGGTCTGCCACTCCTTTGGCACTGTCCCAAACTTCCACGCAATGTTGAAGAGGCGTGTCAACCAAGACAGCCCCTCCACACCCAGAGCTTTCAGCATTTCTGGACGGATCTCTTCAATCCCTGCGGCTTTGCCACTGTGGCGGTGTTTGACTACCTCAGTGACTTCTACCAGGGAAATTGATGACAATCCCCATCATACTCTAGCTCTGCCTCTAATATAGAGGGTGTAATAATTGGATTCAGGTGTTCCTCAAAGTGCTCCTTCCACCGCCCTATTACCTCCTCAGTGGAGGTCAATACTGTTAATTACTGTATACAGCTTGGATGGTTCCACGCTTTCCCGTTCTGAGGTGGCAGACGGTTTTCCACAAGAACTTTAGTGCTGACCGAAAGTCCTTCTCCATGTCTTCTCCGAACTTCTCCCGCACCCGCTGCTTTGCCTCTTTCACAGCAGAGGCTGCAGCCCTTCGGGCCCTTCGGTACCCTGCAACTGCCTCTTATCTTATAACACATCCCAGAAACACTCCTTCTTCAGTCGGACGGCTTCCCTGACCACCGGTGTCCACCACGGTGTTCATGGGTTACCGCCCCTTGAGGCACCCAAGACCATAAGACCACAGCTCCCTACTGCAGCTTCAGCAATGGAGGTTTTGAACATTGTCCACTCGGGTTCAATGCCCCCACCCTCCACAGGGATGCACGAAAAGCTCTGCTGGAGGCGTGTCTGTAGGACAGTGGCGTTCCCAATTCACCCGCACTACCCGTTTGGGTTTACCAGGTCTGTCCAAAGTCTTCCCCCACCCGCTGACCAAACTCAACACCAGATGGTGATCGGTTGACAGCTCCGCCCCTCTCTTCACCCGAGTGTCCAGAACATATGGCCTCAGATCAGATGAAACGATTATAAAATTGATCATTGACCTTTGGTCTAGGGTGCTCTGGTACCAAGTACACTTATGAGCATCCCTATGTTCAAACATGGTGTTCGTTATAGACAATCCATGACTAGCACAGAAGTCCAACAATGAACAACCACTCGGGTTTAGATCAGGGAGGCCGTTCTTCCCAATCACGCCTCTCCATGTGTCTCCATCATTGCCCACATGCATGTTGAAGTCCCCCAGCAGAACTATGGAATCCCCAACTGGAGCCCCATGCAGGACTCCATTCAAGGTCTCCAAGAAGGCTGAATACTCTGAACTCCTGTTTGGTGTATATGCACAAACAACAGTCAGAGTCCCCCCCCCCACAACCTGCAGGAGCAGGGAGGCAACCCTCTCGTCCACCGGGGTAAACGCGAATGTAGCGGCGCTCAGCCGGGGACTTGTGAGTATCCCCACACCCGCCCGGAGCCTCACACCCTGGGCAACTCTGGAGAAGAAAAGAGTCCAACCCCTGTCCAGGAGAATGGTTCCAGAACCGAGACTGTGCGTAGAAGTAAGCCCCACCAGATCTAATTGGTAGCGCTCCACCTCCCGCACAAGTTCCGGCTCCTTGCCCCACAGAGAGCTGACATTCCATGTCCCCAGAGCCAGCCTCTGCTGCCCAGGTCTGGTCCGTCGAGGCCCCTGACCTTCACTACCACCCATTTGGCAGCGCACCCGACCCCAGCGGTTCCTACCACAGGTGGTGGGCCCATGGGATGGAGAGGGAGGTGCCACATTGCTTTTTCGGGCTGTGCCCGGCCGGGCTGCCCCTCACTTGAAATCACTTTGCCATGGGCGACCCTACCAGGAGCACCAAGCTCCAGACAACACAGCCCTTAGGTTCATAGGGACACACAAACCTCTCCACCACATTAAGGAGATGGTTCCCAGAGAGGGTCAAAGTTGATGAATCCCATATTTCTATGAAACCATTGTTAAAACATTTTCTATTTACATTTCAGTCATTTAGCAGATGTGCTTTTCCAGATCGACAGTAAGTACAGGGACATTTTCCTGGAGCAACTTAGGGCAAAGTGTTTTCCCCAAGGATACAACGATATTTTGCAAAGTTGGAAATTGAACCTTCCAACTACAAGTCTTACTCCCTAACCACTGAGCCATCTGATGTGCTTACTATTGTTTTTAATAAGTATTGATGATGAATAATTTGTTAAAGAAACACATGTCAACAATAAATTGCTTCAATGACAAGTTTAGGATTTGGCAATTTTTTTTGAGTAAATGGAAAATCTGATATTTAGAATGTTCCCTTTAAATCAATTTAATAATTAAATTTTTAACAAAAAAATCAGTTTTTTTTATTTATTTGGAATGCATCACCTTGGGTAAACTAGTGGGTTTTGGTGGGCTTTACATGTAAGTTTACCCTATCCACTCTATCAATTCTTTCTCTGTTGACTGTTCTGATGTCAGACAACCAATCAGAGTTGATGATTGAGATGAGAATTGACTGGTCCAATAAAAGGATGCAATTTAGTTTTTCCAATTAATATTTGTGATGATGTGATTTGAATATGTATAGAATATTAATAGAATATGTAACTGTGGGTACTGGTTACCATCATAAAATGGGCTTCTACCTAAGGAATACTAGAGAAATGTTAGTATGAGCCACAACCATTAAGACACATTAAACAACAAACTAGGAGCGTATTCAGTGAATGGTAGTTGTGTGTAAGTACTAGAAGTGTTGAAGATGTGTATGAGTTAAAAAAATGTCTGGGTGCCCATTAGAAATCTTCATGTATGTATTAATGGTAGGTGTACAGGAGTGTGTGCATATTTTGTTTGTGTGCTTAGCATGTTTAATGTCGTGTTGTGTGTGTCTGAGAAGTAGAAGGGGGGTTGATTTCCGTAGTAGAGGGATATGGGGGGGATGACCTCCGCAGTTGAGAGATGTGGACAGGTGGTTTGTGTGGTTTGGTTCAGAAATAAGGGCGCTAATCTGGAGCCTGCAAACGGAGACACTGCCGCTGTGCGTCCTGTCAGCAGCAATCTACCAAACTCCCAGAAGCCCCCATTACAACCTGGGACAAGGACACGGTACTGCTATTTCTGTGTGACGCTCATCTTGGAGAGACTCCACAGAACGGCTTATAGGTCCAGTTTATGAGGTGACACATTTCTGGAAGCGGAGAGAAGGGCAGGCTGGGAGCTTGGGTCTTCGCTCCGATGGCTGAACAGCCTCACCCTGCTTGCTGCTCATTCCCAAGGTCACCGTGGTTTCAGAAATAAAATGACATCCTTTTTATTCCATTTAAACTGTAACAGATGAAACATCTTCAAACATACAGTCTCCATAATTAAATAGGCAGATCCAATCTGAATTTGTCATTATTAACCTTATGCAAACATGACCAGAGTTCATCAGAACGTCCGCTCCTGTTATTGTCGGCGTGGTGATAAGTGGCTGTGGGTTATGAAAACCGAGGGATCAGTGTGCCTGTTGCTATTTTAGCAGATGTGCTGACTTAGCATCGATATTATCACCTTAGAGCATTGAACACTCTCCTGGAGGAACTACCCGGGAGCTGGTGGTGGGTGGTTGGAGAGGGGGGTTGACACAACAGAACCGTGAGTTTTGATCTTGAGTTTGGTATAGTGGTCTACATACCTGTCTACTTACTGTCCTATCAATAAAAATACCACCCTGTAAAAAAAATCTTCAGCACTTAATTTACTACCTGTCTACAGCAGCTGTTTGGTCACATGCTCCACACAGCTCTCTCATTCACAGTTTATGTCCACACTGTCTTTGCACGGTCACATGACGCTGGCCAGTGGTACTAATCAGAGACCAAAAAGTGAGGGAAACAGGTGACTGAAACACTAATGAATAAGCAGTGTTGAGAGAGCAGCAATGACTTCAAGGCTGAAAGTTTCACTTATCTAATTAGATTTCTCAGTGTTGACTGTAGTAAGTTAATCACAGAGCTCATTAACCTTTGACCCCAGGTAGCCAGAGGGGGAGACACTGTTTTGACCAGACTGACAGCTGAGGGACTGGGGGTCAGGAGGAGTTTGCTGAAAGACAAGCGGTTTGACCATGGCCTAGGAATGCTCCCCAGAGCAGACGCTGGCGGGGCTCAACTTTTAACGCATGCCAACTGAGACATTCCAAGCCAATCAAAACACAGGGCGGCATGAGGTCAATATCTACACGTGTCACACAACCCCTCTCCCATTCTTCATATAGGAATACAAGCTTACTTCAAATGTACTTAATTAAGAACAAACTGACCTCTTCATTCTACCACCAGGAAGACGTTTACTCTCACCCGGTTCAGGAGCTAGAGAAACATCCTGTTACATACAAAAATTCAAAAGTGGTTCTAAAGTTCACCATCTTCCAAACAAAGGATATATATGTGCACATAATGTACAGGCATGTTAACAGGTGTGGTTCACAAACTACTATCTATCCAACAAATGTTTTTTCTATGTATGTATCATACATAGAGAAACGCATATTCTAAACGCATATTCTGGCAAAAAATAGCAATATTCATTTTCCCCTTCTGCTCTTCATTAGTTTGGATGTTGTAATAACTGTTTACTTAGTTCATCCAACAGAGCTGATAGATTATCTGAGATAATAAAGAGAAATGTCTATCGCTTCACTCTTCTTCCACTGTCTCATTTCCAGCTCAGTCAATGTTAGCTTGGCACTGACAACCTGACGTCTCTTGAAGGTCACTAACCAGGTCGTGAAATGCATTCCTCAGGGCTGTGGTAATGGAACGGAGTCTCACCCTGCCCTGCACCACTAATTCCACAGAAAGCCCACCTCTTATTTAATACAACCGACTGAATTCACTGCGGCAGCCGGTGACACTGGCATTCTGGAACTAACACCTCTGTAAATCAAGCCCTGCCTCATACATCCATATCATAAACATATCTCTTTCCATGATCTGGCTTCTTGTCTGCTGAACAAACATTTTGACAACGCAGCCTGACACATAACTGAATACATCAGAAACCCACGCAGTCATCACTCCATCAGCTCATCATTTAGGGTAATCATCCACCACCTACTGTAACAGCAATAACAACCACATCTGTCATTAATGATAACCTTATAATATACTAAACATTAAGACTAAAACAAATTAACCAAGTATAAAAAAATAATTAAGTATAACTAAAAATTAACAAGTTACACTAAACATTAACCGTCAATAACTAAACATTGACCAATTATAACTAAAGATTAACCATGTATAACAAAATATTATTATGTATAACTAATCCTCACCTTGTATCACTAAACATTAAACCTTTATACCTAAACATTACCATAATATAACTAAGTGGGTCCGCGTGGCGTAGTGGGTTAAGTTGTTGCATTGCATGACAGTCTAGGTCATGATAGTCACGGGTTCGAGCCTGACTATGGGTTCTCTGACTTTCCCCTGACCTCCTGCATGAGACAGCGCAAATTGGCATAGCGCTGCCCTGAATAAATCTGATTATCTATCCTGCCACGTCGCTCTCCAGCGACCCCTTGTGTCCAGATCGGGCACCTGTGGGTTCAAGTAGAGTTGGTGAACGTAATCATTGCATTCATGATCCGACTAAAGGCTTCCGTGTTGGATTCACAGTAAAGAATCAGCAGCTGGGCAACATGTGGTTCGATGAACATGAACATTAACCATTTATAATTAAACACTTCTGTAGTAAAAGTAATCATTAATGATGTAGAAGTAATCATTAGGCATATATTGCATGACTTTTATTGATCACTCCCTCATTTGTTAACATATGGTCAGTGTATTCATAGTCTTACAGTTTGTTTATTTGGAGTCTTTATTTTATGTGCATTGCTGTTTATCAAAGGTGCTGGACTTCAGGTTTGTCCAGCTAAAACCTTGTCACTGTAATCCGGGTAGTAATGTATTCTACAAATCATTGAAAATAGTAAATTGATTTGATCTTTTCCCATTAAGTGCTTGAGTGCTAATGAGTCTGATCCCATTCCCAGTGGCATAGCCTGAAATTCTGGACCCTGTACATAGGCTGTCTCTGAGGGCCCCTCCCCTCTTTATTCCCAGAATTTTAGGTCCCCTCCACAGTTTAGGACCCTATAAAATTGGTACCCTTTTTTCCACAGCCAGAGGCCACTCCACAATCGTATGCAGCACACTTCCTGGCACTGTGAGGGCATTAACTTCCGGAATAATATCACACGATATGAGCGGTGACCGCGCGGCTGTCTCAATACACACAGCTCTCTTATGATGTCTTATTATTCAGAGGACACATTTATTTTATTCCTACAACTAGCAGGGTTCAATGAAGTGGAGACATGCTGGGAAGAACTTTTGCTCCGATCCCCTCTTCTCAACCTCCATCCCTAGCTTCGTCCCTGCAACCTCTTCTGTTCCAGGCCTGGGTGAATTACCGCCAGACATGGTCCACATTTTCACACTGCAGGATTGCACTAAACAAATAATAGTTTTAATTTAACTCAGTGGCCAGTGGCTAATGTCCAAAAGGCCAGTTGTCAGTCTCTTCTCCAAGACCCAGGGGTGCAAAGACACTAGTCATAAGCTTCACTTAATGAAGGCTCTTCACACTGCCCCCAGTGGCGAGAAGTGACCCACAACACCCTGGAAGGACAGGATCTAACCATCCAGGCTACAAGATAAAGCCCAACGACGGATCACTTTCCAGAGAAATATAGGGCACCTGCACCCTGGGATGGTGCAGGCTTTATTTTGTCAGTTATTTTAGTCTTTCTCTGTTTTTATCAGTACACTAAAATTCTGGTTAAAGCTTGAATGCTTTTGGAAAACACATTTTGATTTTCTTTTATCTATACATGATGAAAGAGCAGGTAGGCTAAATATACATTATTTCATAAACATTAAAATGTCTCAAATGTGACTACAGGTAAACCATTTTATTCTTAGCGTTTCAATAATATCTTTGTTTCTCTTCCATCATGTGCACAATCATATTGCCTTTGTCCAACCACAGAACGCCAGTTGTCCAAAGATAGAGGAAACCTATAGAAACTAAAAATGACTAAAGCAGCCAAAATGACCACTGGGATGATGAATAAAATATAAAGGGTGTAATTGTGGTGCTTTGGAAGCAAAACGGTGCTGTTGGGTGTCTACTGCTCAGAGAGAGCTCATGGTCTATCTAGCACTGGCAGTGGGTGAGTTCCAAGAGCTTTGTGTGTCTGTAGACAGAGAGGGTTTATTTAGCCATGCATATCAGGTGATAACTGTGTCACATTGCACCTTTTCTAAGCAGTAGAAATTGGAGTAGGGTCATAACTTGTCAATAATCGTTCTTGTTTGTGCTGTATTCTTGGCAAAACCATTGGCTTTCGGAAGTAGGCCAGGTCATTTGGGAACCTTTTCTGGGGAAGACCTTGCCATTCTTAGAAGGAATTCCACCTGCAGCCCCCTCCAAAAAGAGTGCAGGCGCTGGCTGCACGTCAGCAGACACCCCGGCCGGCCAAGAGGCCACTCAATTCACTTGGATGGCAGGCTACCATTTAACCTGTTTCCAAGAAGCCAGTGGCACCAGCTTTAACAAAAGGTCCCCACTTCAGCTGGAACCCCCCTGGACAGATCTGGTTCATGTGTAACAATAGCAGGTAATTGTGCTAATGTGCTGCCCTGCATGTCCAACGTTACAGGCATACTTCAGAGAAACAAGGACATGGCAGGCAGCCACCATCACTCAGAAGGTCCACAAGGCTGCAGTGTGTGTGGTGGGGTGTCAGGCCTTAAAATACAAACACAGGCAAGAACCAGAGCCTGACATGCTAGAGCTAACACTACTGTCTTACAGCTGATGTTTTTCACATTTATTAAACACCCACTAGAACACGGTGATGATACTATGCTCTCTCTGAAATATTGGCCCCTTAATGATGCCAAATACACCTGTGTATCCCATTATGTATACACATACAGCACAGTGCATTTCATCTATACACATACAATTTGGGTTGACCACAATAATAGAAGACAAAAAACAGTGTCCAACTATGCACTAATATCCTCAATCATAAGGTGCTGAACATTTTCCTTCAACATGTAGAAAGTAGAAACCTCTCTTTACAACACAGTAAAATATCAAGCGTACATGAGGTTAAGGGTGAGAATAGGATAACCCCTCAGAGACTTCATGCCACGCTGAAAGCCAGCTGATAGCCAAACTGCCGACAGGCCATATGACCTACAGTGTCTGAAGCCTAGCATCTCCTTCAACAACATCTCGCTCTCTACAATCCCATGCAGGTCCACAGGGACCCTGTACCCAGGAGCCATTAAGCCATACCGTGAACAAGGCTGGACGAAATACGAGCTTCATCGTGGTACTTTCACATTTCTCAAGAAAGGCCCTGATGTCACTGCCTCTCCCTAAGTACGGCAGAATTGATTGTCATATTATTCAAATAACATCCCTGAACAGTGACTTTCCATTTGATACGCTGGTAGAGTTACCTAGATTTTGTCCAGCAGAGAATTTGATTAGCTATCCTTTTGGAGTAACTAACAAAACAGCCCAGCTGTTAAAGTTCCCACACAGTCTTAAAAAAATAAAATTATTAAAAAAAAACCCTGTGTGTTAATTTGTAACAAGGAATATGGTATACCGTGAGCCATATTGTGCAGTTGAAATTCTAAGTTTGAATATATAAGTTTAAAATATTTACATACAAAGACCTGGCTGGTGGATATTATGGTCTAAATCCACTTCCCTTTTTTGACTGCAGTGGGCCTTTAAGTAAAAACAATTTGCTGATTTGAGTACTAAGCTGTTAATTGGGAAATCTACCAATGATGGAAAGTATTAATTTATCTAATCTGATCTGATAACCCCACGGATCGCTTTGCTGAGAACACTGAACTAACAGCGGGTGACCAGCAGCGTTCCAACAGAGTCTCATAATGAGACCCAGAGCACTTGATTTGTCCCATTTGATCCCAGCACAGCAGCCCATATACACCCCCACCCCCCCCATAAGCTGTCTATTAATCAAGGAGATGCGCGCAGCTGTTTGACACCCCACACCCTTCATCCCACTCTGCCCCAACCCAATAGAGCAGATAAAAAGATCCTTCACGGTATTACCACATAGCCCCCCCACTGTCTCCAACACAACAGGTGTTCACTGGGGTGACGTCACCTCCACTGAGCCACTCAGACTAACTGACAACCCTGTCATGTCAGAAACAGAGATTGGTACAACAATTGTTAGGACCAACTTTAACTGGTTGCTTTGTTTCACAACCCATCAGTATTATGTATCATTCACAGAGCTTAGGATCTCAACTTTCAAGGAGTGTTCCTTCTCAATGAACAGTCAAACTCCACATTCAACTAACCTACATATTTCCCAACAGGCAGTTGGCATAATGCTTTCCTATGGCATTTTGTCTTGCATTCTACCGCCCTCTACTGGTCTGAAATGGAGTAGGAAAAGATTAATGTTAGGAGCTGCTGACTACAGCTAAATGTGTGCACAACTGTGACTGATACATGTGGCCTGAACTTGGCACAAACTGTTATTGTATCAACCAACACATAAAGACTACTTTACAGGTTCTCATGGAAAATGTATGAAGTCATGTTCCCTGTTACTGTAGGCTGTAGCTTAAAACCACAAATATGTCTGCTGTGAACATCTAACGTCACTTAGCAGACACTTATCCAGAGTGACATGCAGTAGGAAGTGAATAGATGTTATTTATACATTGTTTTCTTATACTTTATTCCCCCGAACCCGTGGGAGTGAAACCCATAAATCTGATATTGCAAACACCATGTTATATCAACTGTAGTACAGCAGACATGTCCTTACTCCATTACAGCCTCCTGATTCTACATGTCCATATGTCCCAGACAGGATATCTAAATTGTGTACTGCCTTATGTTATATGGAAATGTCCACGAGGTGCTTAAGGCAGAAAGGTTTAGTGTCAAGGTCCATGGGGTGATTTAGGAATCTTGATAAAGCCGATTTACAATCAGAGGCATGTCGTGAGGGCCATTAATGATGTTGCCTCAGTGAATGAGCTTTCAGTAAACATTGCATAATCAGTGGTCCACAAATCAGTGGTCTCATGACCGAAAAGCACAGTTGGTCCACTGCAGTGTTTTAGGTCCAAAGGCTACCCCAGACAGAGGCATGTGCCCCCTCAGATTTTTTAGCCAAGTGGATTTTCCTTTTAATATCTGTATTTGTGGGCACCTGTTTCCGTGCGTTGTGCACACTGTGCCCCCTTAAAAAAAAAGGGCACATGACAGTTCTGACCCCAGACACCACCATTTAGGAAAACAGTTAAACATGACGCTTAAAATAAATATTTCCAATCGTTAAACCAATAATAAGGCTTTCCAGAATTATTATTAGTCAATCTACACTCACCGGCCACATCATTATGTACACCTTGCTAGTACCAGGTTGGACCCCCTTTTGCCTTCAGAACTAGCTTCATTCTTCATGGTATAGACTTAGCAAGGTGCTGCAAACATTCCTCAAAGATTTTGGTCCATATTGACTGCTGCACATCAATGATGCAAATCTTTCTTTCCCCTACATCTTACAGGGGCTCGATTGGATTGAGATCTGGTGACTGTGGAGACCATTGGAGTACAGTGAACTCATTGTCATGTTCAAGAAACCAGTTTAAGATTATGTGATATTTGTGACATTGCATGCTATAATACGGAAAGAAGCCATTAGAAGATGGGTACACTGTGGTCATAAATGGATGGACATGTTCAGCAACAACACTCAGTACGCTGTGACATTCAAACTATGCTTAATTGCTACTAAGGGGACCAACGTGTGCCAACAAATATCCCCCACACCATTGAACCACCACCACCAGCCTGAACTGTTGATACAAGGCAGGATAGATCCATGATGTTTACACCAAATTCTGACCCTTCTATCGGAATATCGCAGCAGAAATTGAGACTCATCAGACCAGGCAACGTATTTCCAATCTTCTATTGTCCATTTGTGGTGGGCCAGTGTAAATTGTAGCCTCAGTTTCCTGTTCTTAGCTGACAGGAGTGGCACCTGGTGTGGTCTTCTGCTGCTTTAGTACATCTGCCTCAAGATTCAATGTGTTGTAAATTCAGAGATTCTCTTCTTCTGTAACAAGTGATTATTTAAGTTACTGTTGCCTTCCTATCAGCTTGAACCAGTCTGGTTATTCTCCTCTGACCTTTGCAAGATATTTTCTTTTTTCTGACCATTCTCTGTAAACCCTATATCCGGTTGTCCCAGTGGATCAGCACTTTCTGAAATACTCGAACTAGCCCGTCTGGCACAAACAAACATGCCACGTTTAAAGTAATTTAAATCACCCTTCTTTCTCATTATGATGCTTGTTTTAAAATTCAACAGATTATCTTGACCATGTCTACATTGTCTTGCTGCCTCATGATTGGCAGAATAGATATTTGCGTTAGCGAGCAGTTGAATAGTTGTAACTAATGAAGTGGCCTGTGAGTGTATGTGCAGTCAGACTGCTAGTGTCTGATTTGGGGTCTTATATTAGAAGAGCCATGTTTCACAGCTGATCTTCCTGCTGATGACAAATATGCAGACTGTTCCAACTGTTGTTTGGCTTGAACTTTGCACATTGCATTTTGCCGTCACTGGGGTCAGACTAGCCAGGGAAATGCAAACGTTCAAATTCCCTCACAGATAGCCCAAGTGTAGCACTGACAGGGCTGGAGGACGAGCACGCCGTCAAGGCGCTCCTCAACCGGTAAATAAGGCAACAGAACATTCAGGATGGTTGGAAGGAGACGTGGCTCTAGAGCCCAAAGGGGCTCACAACAGCCCCAACAGCAACGCAGGGGGGGACCTCGCAAGGTGAGCAGATAACTAGCAGAACAAACATTTAATATGTCATTTTGGAAAATAAACTGAATAAACTGTTAACATCTTTTTTGTGTAGTAGTTGAAATGCTTCCATTGTATCTGCTAGATCTATATTTGATTATTTCCAGGTGAACCAAGTATTGAATCATAGTTGGTATATATCATACTCGAAGCCAACTAAAGTTTAATTTGAGCTATTTTTTATTTGAGCTATTAATACTACGAATAAAAATATCATAGCCATCAATTCTTATGTTGTTTTGGTAGTCTGACGTAACATGCCTTTACTGTTTGTTTTAGTGTGTGTGTGAGAGTGTGTGTGTGTGTGTGTGTGTGTGTGTGTGTGTACGCATGCTGAAGGCACACCTGTTACTGAAAGGGTGACCAGTCAACTAGTTTATTACAAAACATAGGCAGTAAACTGTTTTAAACTGGCAGTTACAAATGCTTTCTCAATAAATTGTAACAATATTGTAATGTAAAGTTTTACAGAAATTGTATAGCTATCTGAATGTTACGTGTACAGCGATATATCATTATTCTGAAGTCCTGGGCAGATTTTCAAACAGTTTACATATCAAAGTGTGCTGGCTACTACTTAGATAATTGCAAGAAACCATACACTCCTATAGAACTCATACAGAAGATACTATTATAACACCATTATACTATCTTCTGCAAGTTGTCTTAAATGTAAATGCTGTGAAAAACTATGGAAAATCCTTTACATATCTAAACAGCTAACACAGCCCTGATCATTTCCATAATTGTAACCATAAAAGCATTTACTGTCTTTATTATCCATGGAAGCTATTCATTTATGTATGAATATCCCACTAATAAAGTCAGTTAACTCTTTCTGTCCCATCTCAGACTCTGAGGGAGCCTGCATTATTTGCCAAGGAAACAGGATATGAGACCGAGGTTCCTCATGAGAAGCTGACCATCTCCCAGGCCAAAAGAGGCACGCCAGGTCAGTCATCTCTTACCAAACTGATCTCAGGAGAGTTATCATTACAGGTAATTGAGTCATGACATTCAAGAAACAGAGACATGGAATGACATATTGTTTCTTCTTTACTTGTAGCAGTCCGGCCGGTTCGAGTCTACGCTGATGGAATCTTTGACCTCTTCCACTCTGGACACGCTCGTGCTCTGATGCAAGCCAAGAACCTGTTCCCCAACACCCATCTCATTGTAGGAGGTACCTCAAAGATTCTAAACGTCAAGGGCCTTTGAAAACATACCATTACAGACTGTATAAACGAGCAGGTATATACGGCCACACAGACGCTGTCTCATTGTGTTTCTATCTTTCCAGTCTGCAGCGATGAACTCACACACAAGTTCAAGGGTTACACTGTGATGACTGAGTCCGAGCGCTACGAAGCCCTGATCCACTGTCGCTATGTGGACGAGGTGGTAAGAGACGCTCCCTGGACCCTGAGCCCGGAGTTCCTCAAGAAGCACAAGGTCGGCACTTGAGAGGAACAATGTACACCTCAATACTGTTAACCATCAGTCTTCATTCCTGTTGTACCAAACACCCTTTTCGGAATCCCATCATGAAATCATTGAAGAGCTATTCTGTGATTCCCCAGATTGACTTTGTGGCACATGACGATATCCCATACACCTCAGCAGGTTCAGAAGATGTCTACAAGCACATCAAACAAGCAGGTGAACTGATCCACTCTGAAACAGACTGGGAATGTTATTTTCTTTGATCTACATACAGAAGGAGAAATATCATGTTGCAACTAGAAATGTGAAATGGTAGGTGGATTACAAAGGACAATTTTTACTGGTTAGTTGATGGGACATTTTTTTTCATTATGGCAAATCTAGTTAAACATTGTTCAGTGGAAACTACAAACGTCTGACCACCTAAAATAAACTTGACATTAGGGGTGCACGATATTGTAAAAAATTGATATTGCGATATCGATAATGAATATTGCGATATCGATATTAATTTCGATATTTTTAAACATATGTAAAATTAAAAAAGTTATGGGAAAACACATCAAAATAGATTCATACAAATAAAACAAGTTCTTGTTCTTCAACAAAATATTTATTATTTTTAACTGACAGTCATA
>JACXGM010010493.1:0-20223 GCA_016801145.1 Umbra pygmaea | reverse complement strand
ACTCCAGACTCAGTCCACTGCTTCCGCAGGTCATCCAAGGTCTGGAATCGGTCCTTCTCCACAATCTTCCTCAGGTTCCGGTCACCTCTTGTCGTTGTGCGGCGTTTTTTGCCACACTTTTTCCTTCCCACAGACTTCCCACTGAGGTGCCTTCATACAGCACTCTGGGAACAGCCTATTTGTTCAGAAATTTATTTCTGTGTCCTCTTGGGACAGCAGTTAGGTCGGCAGTCTTACCCATGATTGCGGTTTTGAGTAATGAAACAGGCTGGGAGTTTTTAAAATCCTCAGGAATCTTTTGCAGGTGTTTAGAGTTAATTAGTTGATTCAGATGATTAGGTTAATAGCTCATTTAGAGACCCTTTTCAAGATATGCTAATTCTTTGAGATTTTTGGTTTTCATGAGCTGTATGCCAAAATCATCAGTATTAAAACAATAAATGACCTGAAATATTTCAGTTGGTGTGCAATGAACCTAAATTATATGAAAGTTTAATTTGTATCATTACATTATGGAAAATAATGAACTTTATCACAATATGCTCATTTCTTGAGGAGGACCTGTACAAACACCATTCTAGCACCCAAACCCACATGCATGCATACCTCAACATGCACCCTCATACTGGAGTAACTAAGTATGAATCTCACGTATGACTCCAGTATATCCTCTGACCTCTGTGCCCCCAACTGTTAGCGATGTGTCCGAGACGGCTGTGTGGTCCCTCCCCTCGGCTGGCCTCGAGTCTCTCAGGAAGCTGATAGCACGCAGTGCCTGGAACCTCAAGAAGCTCCCGCCAATTACAACGTTCAAACACCTGTCCACCGCTGACCTCACTTACCCTTCCCACTGCTGCGCTTTCAAGAGCCTGAAGAGGAAGAGAGTGTGAGATATGTTGCAGTTTTGTTAGATTGTTCAAACATTTGTGAAGCCAAAGAAATATTTCCATATACTGTTTATCTGGACATGGGATATGATTTTACCTTGTGTTGTTTTATAAAAGTTTATTTCCTTGTCTACCTAGAAGTCTGTAAAAAAATGCCCTTATAATAGTGTTATAAAGCTGTGAACCCTTTGGTTGATGGTTTTGTAAGTGAGATGTAAATTACAGGGACGTGCCAAACTTCGTAATGTCTTGTAGCATTGCGTAAAGTTACAGTATGATTAATGGCTGTTGAATAGAACAGCTGTACCTCGACCAAAGTGTATGTTGGCTGAGATTGAGTTAACTCTGTGACGCGTTTACCTATAATGTTTTATTAGGAGTCCTTAATTACTGTCACTCAACAATATTATTGTAGGGAGACCAACTTCTGAAAAAGACTTAATGACTCTCTCAAAACATAAATCAGTGTTTCTTCCATAACTGAGTATGTAAATAATAAAAATAGAGGACCCATTAGTGAATGAAAAGGTTTTTTGAAAAGGATCCAAGCCAAATTTATTAGCATTAACTGCAATCATACATGTTGTGCCGTGAAATGTTAATCACTGGCTCAAACTGATTTGTTCAACAAAACCACAACAGAGAATGAAAACAAAACCATCTCAATTATACTGTATTCACAATCCTTTTCACGTCAGCAAAAGAGTATTGGTAACCTGGCATAGACCTCAAAATGCAAACAAAATCAAGAGAAACTGAAATTTATGCTCAATTGTACAACAAGTGTCTTCTGACATTCCAGATTGGTGGAGTACATAATCTGTAACATTACAGCGCACTACGACCAGCCTCACAAGAGATCAGTGGACCCTCTCACTGTCCCGTTCCTTCAAGCGGACCCAGCCTCAGGTGATGCAGCCGACCAGCATGAGAAGATGTCACTAGGCCCTATCAGAGTCCCTGGCCTCCAAGGGGACGCCGCGGGCGATGCAGCCGACCAGGAACCCAGTGAGGGAAGCATCAGAGATGGGCTGTTCATAGACACGCTGGGAGAAACCCGCAGGGACTTCCACAGCAACCTCCACTACCACGCCTACTTTGGGGGCCAGATGGACGATGACGTGGGCTTTGGGGAGACGCTGAAGGTAAGAGATTAGTCAGCCCCTGTTTTTTTGGTTCGAATCCCAATGCGGCCTGGAGGTGGACATATATTCTGTGTCTCTGTGATAAGTGATGAGAGAAGTGTTGTGTGATTGTACCTAACAGAACCCTCAGGAGGAAACCGGCCAGGATTTTGACAGCCGCTACGACTACGTGGTCTGTGAAGAAGGCGTGGAGGTGACTTGCGCCCCTGCGCCAGACGAGTTCAACCCCTGCGAGGACATCATGGGCTTCAGCTTTCTGCGCGTGTCAGTGTGGTTCGTGTCTCTGCTGGCCGTGGTGGGAAACGTGCTGGTGCTGCTGGTACTACTCACCTCCCACTACAAACTGTCCGTCTCCCGCTTTCTCATGTGCCACCTCGCCTTTGCCGACCTCTGCATGGGGATATATCTTCTCCTCATCGCGTCTGTCGACCTTCACACCCGGGCGGAATACTACAACCACGCCATCGACTGGCAGACGGGCCCAGGCTGTGGGTTGGCGGGGTTCTTCACCGTGTTCGCCAGCGAGCTGTCGGTTTTTACGCTGACAGCGATTACCCTAGAGAGGTGGCACGCCATAACGTTTGCCATGAGGCTGGACAGGAAGCTGCGTCTATCCCATGCTGCAGCTGTGATGATGGCTGGTTGGCTTTTCTGTGTCCTCTTGGCAGTGCTCCCCCTTGTGGGGGTTAGCAGTTACCAGAAGGTCAGTATAAATAGATTTACTCATATTAATGAATTTATTGATTACAAAACCAATTAACTGTTAACTGGTTTCAAGAGTACCAATTGTAGCCAGGCTAATTGGTGTCAAGAGTACTGATAGTGTCCCGCTATTTGGTTTCAAGAGTACCGATGGTGGCCAGGTAATTGTTTTTAATAGTACTGATGTAGGGCAGCTAAATTGGTTTCAAGAATACCAATAGTGGCTTTCCTAGTTGCTATCAAGACCACTAATAGTGGCCAGGCTAATTGGTTTTATAATTCTTCACTTGCTAATTAGTTGGCTAATTCTTTATCTTTGATTAACCAGGTCAGTATCTGTCTGCCCATGGACACCCAGTCAACCATGGCCCAGGTCTACATTTTCTCAGTCCTGATACTCAACATCCTGGCATTTATGGCCATCTGTGCATGTTACATCAAGATCTACTGCGCTGTCCACAACCCGCACTACCGCTCTGGCTCCAAAGACACCAACATCGCCAAACGCATGGCCGTCCTCATCTTTACTGACTTCCTGTGTATGGCACCCATCTCATTTTACGCCATGTCTGCAGTTTTGGACCACCCTCTGATAACCGTGTCCAACTCCAAGATTCTGTTGGTGCTTTTCTACCCTCTCAACTCCTGTGCCAACCCATTCCTGTATGCCATCTTCACCAAGGCCTTCAGGGGGGACATCTTTATTCTACTCAGTAAGGTGGGGTTATGCCAACGGCGGGCGCAGCTCTTCAGGGGTCAGACGGTCAGTTCAAAGGGCAGTGGCGGGGTGTGCCACCAGGGACAGAAGTGTAAGAACAGAGACAGGAAGGAGACAGAAGGACAAGAGGAGGTGCCCATCAACCTGCTGGAGGGTTCTGGGTCTGGTCACACATACATCCAGCCTACCTCCCAGCAAAGCAGTCCAGAGGAGAACCATAGCCTGGATACGTGAACCCTAGTCTGGCATGGATGGATCAAAGAGGACCATGGTAGTGTCAGTGGTAATTTGGTCAGAGAGAGGATTGGAGCAACAGTGAAATTGTTGGAATTGCAGAATTGGAACTATTGGGATTATTTTAAAGCAAGCCAGTATTTTTCTCTGCACTTTTTTAGCACGTTTGACTGTTTTCACAATTTCTGCTGTGATATTTTTGCAATGAATATATTGACTTTTGCAGAATATTAAGTGTCACTGAAATGAGATATTCTGGTTGATTACAACGAAACTTGGTTACAAGATGATATCATATTTTGGATCTTCTATCATTGTTTGTTCAAAAGATTAAGTGGGTGTTTAAACTGTTGCTAAATATCAGATGTATCTAAAAGCAACATTTACAGTTTTGGTCTAACTGTATAAGGACTGCATAAACTAGAGCTGAGTCCAGAACAACTATTGTTATAGCATATTTGGCAAATATATCTAACCAGTTTTCTTGTGAGGTTAAATACATGATTATTCATTCATCCCAGACAATATTTTTTATCAGACCTAAACTTATTTAACCTCAGCACTAAAGACTGTAGAGCTAAATGAAGACACTGAGACTTTTGAGAGGCCTGCAATATGATAGCCAAATTCCTACACTTCAGAGCTACACTATGAAATAAAAAAAACATGACATTCCTCACGAGACTTCTGGGTATTGTCATGGTACGGACCAAATTCTAGACAGGGAAATACTGTTTTTCTTAGTACTATTTGACTGAGAAATACAAAAATGAAATACAAAATATTTCTGTAGGGTTTTTATTTGTTTTTGTTTTTTTACAATTAACAAACCAGCTAAAAGTAGTGAAGAATGTGAGTCATTGTGTTAATCCTCACGTCATCAGTGAACAGAGAACATAATGAGTAAAACAGAGCGTTTGGAAATTATCTACAGCATATGTGATTGTTTTTTTGCTTCAAATGGTTAAATTACATTCTATAGATGTATTAAACAATTTTCTTCTTTTTCTCATTCTATAATTTTTTGTAATGTTAGAAATCATTTCTACTGAGATGATCTGAATAAGAATGAAACTTTCAGAAATACACCCCTAACCCAAAAATATAATTTTAAAAGGAAAAATACAACCCTATTCTCTTTTAATAATAACTGTATACACTTCTGGAATGTAATCTTTTTTTCAGTTTGAGGGGAATATATTATGTTTATTAGGAAATAAGTACATTTTTAGACAATCAGAACAGATAATAGCTTTGACTTGCTAAAAGGAAATACAGGCAATGAAAAATATATAAAATGTTTTTTATGAAAAGCAAGTTCTGTTTCTTGCCATGAAAAGCTTAACATCAAACAGAACATTGACACATGTAAAGCAAGCTGTTGCGAAAATGAGATATTAGAGCTATTGTGAATAAAAGGGACATTTTATGCTAGTGATTGTCTCCTTGACATCTGGATAAAATTTGAACTGAACTTTTGAATTTTCAGAGAAATACGGACAGCCAGAGAATGACGTTTCTTAGAAAAATGGATGTCTTATTTTTATCTTTTCTAAGTTGCAAGAGCCCCAACTGATATGCAACTTCTATTAGTCTTTTGGTGTTCCAAATAATTTGTTTTTGTCTATGCCTGGAATATAAAATAATATAATACCGTAGCGCAGGCACATGTCTGAAAATACTTTACAAAGAACATAATAAACACTGCAACAAGCAGATAAGGCACATAACATACTCTGAGGGGCAGAGGTTCCCGTTACAGGATACATTGACACAAACAGACCAGAGAGCAGAGGGGAACAGATATACAAACACTATTTTGAGACAAGGAGCAGCTGATGATAATGATTAATGGAATAACTAAGACAGGTGTTAATGATGTCCATAAATGAATACAAGAAAGTAATATGTCCATACCTGGCCATGGGGTGGAGCAAAAACCCCAATCGCACAGTCCATCCTAAACTGTGACAATAGTAGTGAAAGCTATTAAGGGCACGTGCAGGCTAACAGTCGTCAGTCAAAAGAGTATGATTTCGTATTGCTTACATATACAAAAGGAACCGGCATTCCAACCACATAGTTTATAAGAGACTATATTCCATAGGAATGACATCACATATCTTTTTACATTTAAAATTGAATTGTCCACAATTTTTAAACAGCAATGTGTCATCTTGGGGGTTTGTGGTATATTGCTAGTATACCACAACTAAATGTGCCCAGGCATAAATTGTCTAATAACAGCTCTTAGCTTTGGTATATTGGCCTTACACCACAACACTTTGTGCCTTATTGCATAAATGCACCTCATCTCTCATCCAATAAGCATTCAGGGCTTAAACCACCCAGGTTACATTCAAGTATTAAGCAAACCAAAAAAGTTGCCAGCTAACAGGTCAAACAAACTGACGTTTCATTGAACAAATTTTATTCCAATTCTCAAACTCTGGTTCCCATTTCGTATTCTGGCCCAATTCCTCTCCCGGTATTTCAAATAAACCCATCTCCCAGCCACTCATCAAATAAGCAGCAGGGCAGGGCCCTAAGATGCTCTGCCATATTGAGTTCCTCAATGCAAATACATGGGAATAGATAAACTCTGGAAAGAGATGGATATGGCAGTGAGAACACAGTACGAAAAACCAGTCCAAAGAGAAGAGAGACTTCTTCCCTCAGGGCCAAGTTGTATCAATAAATTATCAAAGGTAGTTTAAAGGTCTGTAGTGCTCGTTCTCACTCGACTCAAGAATCTAACTGTATGCAGACAGAAGACAAACCTTTAAGAGAATCTAGACATGCTGCAAATTCTATCTTGGGTCCTGACAGGGAATCTCAGTATGGCGGTCATTGTTCCAGATGCCAGGACCAAAGATACAAATTATAAATAGACTAGGAAAGATAGACGATCCATAAGTATTGGGACAGTTAATTGAAAACCATTTTTTTAGTTCTTTGAATTATTATAATATGAATATAAAACAACACATCAGCTTGGGAAATCCTCACAGGAGAGGGAAAAAAGCGTTATGAACAAAGAACTGCATAAATTGTCCACCAAAAACGAACACAACAGATTTCGAAAACAAATCCCGGCACACTTAGAGAGACCTCGCGGCACACTTGGGGAGTACATGCGGCACAATTGGGGCACAGACGGGTTGAAAACCTCTGGTCTAAGTACTGAAAATGAAGATAAGTTGAAAACAACAGAACAAAGCTGAAAAAAAAATGCTTCCAGCTGGCAATTTCACATGTAGGAAACAATATCAACAAATGAAGTTAAATTCAGAAGTTTAAGTCAAAGCAAAACCTGGAAGACCAGGACAAATATCACACAGACTTGCCTGAAAACTGGTCAGGTCTGCTCACCAGGGAGTAGTGGTTCACAGGTACACAGTACAGCATGTCTTACATAACAAGGATCTTTCTAAATCCTCATAAAAAAACTCAGCATATAATGTACAGTGCATCCGGAATGTATTCAATGTTATTGAACTTTAATACATACAGTAATACATCCCTTCCATTAAACTTTTGACCCTAAACAAAGAGGACATGTCCAGGAAAAAGGACGTATGGTCACCCTCTCGTGCTTTTCACTGAGGAGTGGCTTCCGTCTGACCACTCTACAAGGCCTGATTGGTGAAGTGCTGAAAAGATGGTTCGTCTTCTGGAAGGTTCTCCTCTCTCCTCAGTAAAACGCTGGAGCTCTGTCAGAGTCGGGTTCTTGATCACCTCCCTGACTAAGACCCTTCTCCCCTGATCACTGAGTTTGGATAGGGGCGACCAGCTCTAGGAAGCTTCCTGGTGGTTTCAAATTTCTTCCATTTACAGATGATGGATGATATTTTTCTGTACCCTTCCTGTCTCGGGGGTCTACAGACAATTCCTTGGACTCCATGGCTTGGTTTGTGCTTTGACATGCACTGTTAACTGTGGGACCTTATATAGACAGGTTTTGCCTTTCCAAATCATGTCCAATCAACTGAATTTGCCACAGGTGGACTCTAATCAGGTTGTGGAAACATCTTAAGGATGATCAGTGGAAATGATCAGAGGATGCACCTGAGCTCAATTTTGAGTGTCATGGCAAAGTCTGTAAATACTTATGTACATGTGCTTTTTTGTTTTTTATTTTTAATAAATTTGCTAAGATTTCAAACACACTTCTTTCACATTGTCATTACAGGAGATTGTTTGTAGAATTTTGAGGAAAATAATGAATTTAATCAATTTTGTAATAAGGGTGTAACATAACAAAATGTGGAACTGTAAACTGCACTGTAAACCTTAACAAGCCAGATTTGGTTTGGAACAATGTGCTTTCGACTGATTTAACGACAATTGAACTACAACCAAAGATACATTTGACGAAAAAAGGGTGAAGCATTTCAAGAAAAAAGCTCTTAGCCAAATGTTAATCATAGGGCTGGATCCTTAGTGCTTTGGGGTTGTATGGCAGCCAGTGAAACTGGTAATATTGAGGGTGGAGGGAAGAACGGATTCGACTATTATATCTAAAATCCTACAAGCTAATGTCTAACAATCAGTCAGGACACTGAAGCTGAAAGGATGTTGGATATTTCAGCAATAAAATGATCCAAAATGTACCTCAAAATCAAGCATTAAATAGAGTATTTACAAGAAAGATGGACAAAGGTTTTGTAATGGCTATCCCCAGACTTGATTATTATTGGAAATCTGTGGGGAGATCTTAAATATGCAGTGGAGGCCCAATTATCCTTCAGAGCTGGAAGAGTTGTGAAAGGAGAGTGGTAAAGAATTCCAAAGTTAAGAATAGAAAGACACACAGCTGGCTCCAGAAGACTTTTTGGAACCTGTTGTTATCTGCCAGAGCAGGTGTTAGCAAGTCAGAGGTCACACTAGATTTCTCGTGCTTACACGAATATTACCGGTGTTGTAAGTTCATTTGGGATCTAGAATGCAGGAGAAAATAGACTTGTTGTATTTGCGCTTATTTATACAGGTTATAGAAATAAAATCTGAATAAAATCTGCGCATGACTGCCCTCGCTTGATGAGAGTGTACGGAAGTGAATGCGATCTATTGAAAGTCATCCCTCCATCCAACCTTTTGTAGGTGCATCTCATGCACATGGGGATGGTCGTAAAAGGGGCACGTTTGGAGGGGCACCTGAAAGAAGTGAATTAAAGAGAACAGACGCACCACAATCTTCAGCACCACTACGGCATCATAACGGGTATCCCAACACGGAATACACAACCACTGAGAAATATTGAATGGGGTTTTATCATAGGCTTTAAATGTACTTTTCCCGCTGTTCAAGGTAGGCCAAATATAGACTAGAATATACCCTAATACACCTAGAAACAAAACAACCAGACCAGACCACTGACCATGCTCACAGTCACTACCCCTGCCCTTGTCTGCCTGTGCAGGACTCTGGATACAAAGCATTGGAAACAGGGATTTTCCTGCATTTATTTACCCACTGGTCATCTGTGCATTACTGTGGACCCAACAGGTCATGTACTCTCAACAATCTTACTGGCAGAGCCAGAAGTCAGGCCACCAGTCACTCTGGCCCCTTTGTTCCAAGGTTTTGACACTAGATTTTTCCTAGCCACTGTTCATCAACTTGTTGTTTATTGATCATTGGGGTTTAGTCTGGGATTCTGTATAAGCACATTGTGACATCTACTGTTGTAAAAAGGATATGCTTTTTTTATTGATTGACAGGTGACATTTTATGAAAGGTTTATGACTGGAGGAACACAACAAATGAAAATGTTGTTGGGGACATTTTCCTGGCATGATTTGGATCCCTTAGATGGGTCATTACAAAGTTATTCTGAGTAATCACCTTTTACCTTCTATCCTGATGGAGTTCTCTTCCAGGATGGAAATGCCCGTATACACAGGACTTTCCACAGGGCACTAAGGAATCCCTATATGTTGGTTTTTCCATCCATTTGTATACACTGCTGGTCAAGCGTTTTAGATCACACAGGGATCTTCTTGTGCATTACAGAACTTCACCAAGTTGAAATTCAATTGAGTAAACCATGTTTAAACGACATTACCAATGCTACAAATCTATATCACTGTTGGAAATGAATGATTCATAATTACTATTAACATACAACGGCAAAACCAAATTTTCTGAAGAGATTATTTCAGTGTCATAATGACGACACCTTTAACTCAGCCATAAATAATCAAGTTTTAACCATAACTTTATAATCAATTGCATGTTCCCCAGCTGAAACCTTTCAGTTTCTATCAAAACACATGTAATACACGGGTGTTCTAAATATGTGGAGCGGTAGTGTATACATTCATCTGTGTATATAAAACTAGACAGCTTTAACACTCAACATACCAATGAGAACCTGACTGAAGTCATTGCCTGCTTTTGTTATGATGTCTTTGGTTCACTAAGCCCAGCCTATTGGCCACAGCAAATAAAATAAGCCTGGCACAACTGTTCATAGTTGTCCCTCAGTTGGAACGACCATGTCATTACATGGGAGTCACCTTACTAATTAGGGCATTTGTCATTTCCTAACTTAGCTACTCCAAATACTAAGATAAGTGGTTCAAAGTGGAGTGGTATTTCTGGTGTTTCGTAATTTCATTTGGAGAAATGTTTCGTAATGCTATGACTGTGCTTTTTCTCAATTCTCCAATCTCTGTGGGTCAGTAAAAGGTCAAGGGTCACCCTCTCATAGGACTCCCAGAGCATTCCACCACGCCATGCTCTCCCACAAAGACAAAAAGTCATCAAGTGGATAGAGAAAACATTCTTTTTGGATTTTTCAAGTATTTCCAGACTGCCTGGTGTTACTGTATGTCATATCTTCATACTGCATTGTCTGGTCTTATGTCGTGTCTGCTAACAGCCTGGCCTGCTGTTATGGAATGCCAGTAACACACAGAAACAACAGTGTACAACTAACCTTGAGGGGACCAGAAAACATAAAAATCCATGTTACATAATCTTAACCGTAGCCCTAAACCTAAACTATCACGCCTGAACCTGAAAGTACCTCGCATATTAATCCTAAATGTAACCATGGCCCTAAACATAACCGCTAACCCAGAAAGTAACTTTGTCCTCATGTCCATGCACACACTTTAATAAAAATTGCATGATGGTACTTGGATGAATTGCAGTTGTCAACAAGCCTGAAGACCAAGATCACATTTATATCAACACCTCACTAGCACCTTTTTTTGCTCACACCTCGCTCAATACCAGTAAATCTGGTATACCAGGGGTTGGAATCAGCAACCCTCTAGCTAATGATCGTTTATTTAAACATTGCACTTTTTGCCCTGAAAAGTTTTTGAAATGAATAGATCTTTTGTCATCCTTACATGTGTCTTTGGTTTGCAGTGGAACAACACAAAAAGCTGTGAAAATAATAATTATTACTTATTCCACAAGACATTCTCAAACAGCCTGGACAATATTGTTGATACCCTTGAGAAGTTAAAATTACAACATGATTATTTCATATACCTCAAGCAGACCACTGTCTTTTATTTATCCCTGGAATTGGCCGCAAGAAATTTTTTGACAGAAGAATGAAAATAAGTATTGTTTGAATGGTAGAGAAAAAGCAAGCTCGGCTTGGACATCCATCAATGTCTGATAAAAAATGTGCTCCGATTTAAAATTAGACCCAGGAAGACCCAAATTCTAAAAAACACAAGGCTGACTGGGGTTTGCCAAAATGCATGTGGACAAGCTATAGTCCTAGGAGAATGTCCTTTGGACAGATGAAACAAAAGTAGAGCTTTTTGGTAAATCACAACTCCCATCTTTACTGGAAAATAATTCAGCTTTCAAAGATACCATCTCAGCTGTGAAATGGAGGAGGCTCGGTGATGTTTTGGGTTTGCTTTGCTGCCTCTGGCCCTGGGTGCCTTGAATCTGTGTAGGGCTAGATAAAATCAAAAGAATATCAAGTAATTTTGAAGCTAAACATACAGCCCAGTGTCAGAAAACTGTCTCAGTCACAGGTCTTGGGTCCTTCAGCAGGATGACCCGAAACTTGAAAAAGCACAAAAGAATGGATAAGAAAATAATAGACTGTTCCAAAGTGGCCTTCTATGAGTCCTGACCTAAATCCCGTTGAACATCTGTGGAAATGACTGAAACTCGCAGTTCGGAAGGCACCCATCAAACCTGGGAGAACTGGAGCAGTTTGAGCAAGAAGAGTGGATATTAACCCATCGAGAAATGTAGAAATCTCATTCAGAGCTACAGACAGCATCTGATTGCAGTTACAGTCTCAAAAGGCTAAGAGTCCAAATATTTTTGTTAGTGCAATTTTCAATTGCTTTGCTACTTAAATATATTGTCATCAAAGGCAAAGCTTCTGTTCTATTAAAAGTGAAAGAACGGTGGTATTTTAATGTATTTGTGTGGAAGGGCCACACGTTGACAGGTTAACCCTCAATTCTCCCTCTCAATTAACAATGCCTGATCACAGTGTTCACTTAGAAGCAGACCTAGACTGCAGTATTAATTGAGGATGATGTCTCCTCCCTCTCACCTGCTGAGGGACACACAAAATGTTTTTAACAGTATGAATTTACAATCACCATCCGAAATCAAACCTTTATCCAGAGAAACCAACTGTTACCTAGGTAAGTAGGGAAAACAATTACAATAGCTAAACTGGGAAAATGTTATTTGAATCAGTGCATTACCAAAACCCTTAACAAGGGTACCATGCACTTAAAAATGTAACCCAGGCCCGAGTACCTGCTCTGGTCCCACTTGCACCAAACCTTGTCCTAGTAGCCCATATGAAAACATATAGGCCCGCATACACAACAGATGGTCCACTGTCATACAAGAAACCCATTTCCTTTTCAGACAATGGATGCATCAACCCATGGGTGAGTGCCATGTCCTCAACTGTGGTGCCAGGCAGATGATTAGGTAGACTGTTGATAGTTCCTCTATTCCCAGACACTTCTACCCATTTGAGAGGAAGGTCTGGTGGAACAATGCGTCCAAATCAGCCTTCAATATTCGGACACGTGTGAGGATCTCCTGGCACAAAACACATTGGCAAACACAGCTTTCAAGGGGAAAAAAGAGTTGGGGGAAAAAAACTATCATGGAAACCAAATTCTTCTGGCGTTAAGAGGGTCCCAATGTGGAAATGGGTATTCAATTAAAAGGAGTTCTGGGTCATATTCATCACTGTGGAAAACAATACAATAAATAACTTAGACTACCTAATTATTTATTTCTGGACAAGATTATACTACTGTTATGATAAATAAAAACACTAAACAATTTTAATATTACTTTAATTAAAATTTTAGCAAAGGCAAAAACTGAACAGGTCTGTTCAATAAAATACTACTTTCTCTATTTGTATTCAAAGCACAGCCTCCATGTTATGGTCCTTTACAAAGATCTTTGATTTAAATGAAAATAAAAACAGTACTATATGATTGAGAATACAAACAATACAGTTCCCTTACAAATAAGCACTTCATACAACAGCAGTTGAAACACATGGTACATGAACACAATGAAATCCAAATATATTTCTAGAGACATCCTCTCTGAAATGTTAACTTTATTTTTGTGTGTCAATACCTGGAAGCAAAACTGAAATCCAAAAGGCACACATTACATCAGGGTATTGGAACGCATACATTTGTGAACTACACTAAAATTGAATATATGGCCAAAATGTGTGGCATAAATGATATGCTACTGCTCGTCTAAGCCCACAGAACCACTTCTAGAAGAAACTCAGTTCTAGACCCAGAACCTAGGCTGAAATGTTCTATTATATATTCTTCAACAGAATGACTACTTTCATCACGAGTTGGGCCATTGTGTCTGGTCATGACTGCATAAGCATACATATACACACACACACACACACACGCACACAAAACTGAAAACAGTATCAAAGTTACCACGAAAAGCTGAAACTAAATTTGTTTTCTGGCAGGGAAAGAAATGTACATCAACAGGGCACTGTTAAAATAAACTGCAGAGAACACACGCTTTGCCCACCGACGCTGAAACTTCCTCGAGCAGGATTTATAAAAATCATGATTAAAATGAAAGCACAAGACAGACAGTGCTACACACAGCAGCAATAAGGTGGAGTCCAGCGCAAAATGGAGCCTAGTCCAGCGAACAGGAAGAGGTGAGGGGAAAGGGTCACTTAGTTACCATTGTAAGAGCACAGTTTGGTGCAACTTCCTGCTCTAATTTCAACCCCCTCAGAATAGAACACTGCCTGAGCCTTCAGGAATAAATACTACAACAAAAATATTAAAATTATCACAGAACCTATCCGTTTTTCCTGTAACACCGGAAAGGGTATTCATTGCGACAACATTGGACTGACGACACAGTCTTCGATAAGTGGACTCGAACAGGTATGCCGCCCGTCACACTCGAACACAGGGAAATAAGCCAGCCATGCGGTGGACGTGGACAAATGGAAAGGACTTCACGCTAGAGTGACAGTGCAGATCTCCAGTTGGCTGGGAATTAGGGGAGAGATACGTGGGACACAGCGACCAGCAGAAAAGGGTTCAGACATTTCTACTACACTTGGATCTATCCATTTATCGATTGCTTCGTCAACTCCTTTTCCAGAATCGCCTGCTACTGGATGGTTTTGAATTAGGGCTTGAAAGAAGCTGACAGTAAGTATTTTTTAAACAGCACCCTGGTACCTTTGTAGGGCCCGGCTAGAGCTCTGGTCAGAGTACTGCACTACATCGGTAGCTGGACGTACCCGGGATATGCACAGTTTAAATCACTACCCGCTTAAATTTAATCAGTAGGTTGTTATTGTCCGTTAGTGTTCGTTTGTATCATAATCAACTAAGTAAACGGTTATAAAAATGAAACAACAGCAGGAGAGTGCTACACAGTCCAACACAGTGAGTGTCAATTAGATACATGAGGGGAAACTGTCAGAACTGACCAGAAGAACACCTGGCCGGAATATCATTAACATTAAATCTACCAAATATCAACCATTTGAAACACTCAATGCACTGGACTCAATTTGACCGTCTTGTGACCAGTCACTTTAAAACAACACCCAGGATTGACAGGCGATCTGACCAATCCGCCGGCATTCTGACTGACCTAGAAACTTGACTCAAAACTGCAGGCAGAATTATTAGGGTGGGTCAACTCAAGTCAGTGGTTATACCTGGTCCATTGTGAATAGGAGTGTGTAAGAGGGAAGTCTGTCTCAGATGAAACTGAAAGCACTGCAACAAAGACGCTCGGAGTCCCTGGTCAGTCGCTGCTTGGTTGAAAAGCTTTTCAGGCCCGTTGGGTGTTGAAACTGATATACCATTCATTCTCATCGGCCTCGGGCATCATCACAGTTTCGAATGGTGAGTTTTTGCAATTTGTGTGTCATGTTGTTTTCCTTCCCCCTAACAAAGCACCACAGGTCTTCTGGCTGAAATGTACAGTCGTCCCCTGGGTCTGAGTTGCTGATTTCTTTTCTCCAAACTGGACAGAAAGCTCCAGAGTTCAAGTTTTGTTCAAAATGGCACCATATTCCGCCTGCATGTGTAGTGCACTACTCAACAGAGGGGTGAGGGGCATGGTCAATAGTAGTGCACTATATGGGGAACAGAATGCCATTTTGGGACTAGTTCTTCATATTGTGTTAATTACCACTCGGCGTCCCCAATGGCTTTGGAGAAGACATAGTCTCGGCCGTTCAGATTCATTATCCCATCCTTCAAGTGGAATTTCCATTTGTTCTTACTTCTGTGAATCTGAGGAGAAGAAAGGCTTTCAGAAGACCATACAATAACTTTCTAAATCGAATCTCAATTGTTACTACCACTATATAAGACTATAACAGAATCAGTATAAATAGTGTGTGAGCTGGACCGTTGAGTAGCTCTTGAGTGAGGATGGTAGAACACAGTGAAATTTACTGCATAGTGGGTCTTAAAAGTATGTTAGCAATAATCAAAGTGAATTTAATATATGAGTTTTTGCCACTGATTGACAGGAAAACATACATACTGACACCGTGACAAATCCACTAAATGTTCTAAATTAATTCCAAATACAAAACAGAAAAAAATGTACCCCCTTTGCTATGACACCTGAATAAGCAGCGGCCAAAGAATTTTCTTTAGGTCACAGAACTAGGAGTCGGTTGGGGTCAGATGGCATGTTGGAGACAGACCACAAGATAGGATATTATATGGTCTGATGAGACCGAAAGAGTGTTTTAGTCTAAACACTACACAGTGTTTGGTGCAAGACTCTGCACATTATCCTTAGAACACCATCCAGATCTTAAATTGCAGTGGTGGCAGCATCATGCTATGGGGATACTTCTCTGCTTCCTATAAAGCTTGTGAATTTAGAGAGCAATACGGATGCAGAAAAGAAAGAAGAAATGCTGGAAGAAACCCTGCTGAGGACTTCAAGAGGCCTGGGAGAAGATGAATCTTCCATCAGGACGATTACCCGAAAACAGGAAGCCAAAGCAACTCTGGAGTCTCTTGAAAAACAAACAATAAAATCCCGGCGGGGCACAGTCAAAGGCCGGACACCAATCCAATTAAGAATGTGGAATAAATTGAAAATTGCTGCCCACCAAAGTTGACAGACCTTGAGCAATTTTGCAAAGCAGAATGGGCAAAAATTGTTGAGTCTAGCTAGATGTGCAAAGAGGGCGGAGACTTATTGGAATACATTTGCATCATTTAGCAGACTCTTACCCAAACCAACTTAGAATAAATACAGAGACATCCCCTGGAGCAACTTATGCAATCAATCTGTTTTGTATTTGTAATTAAGAATATGTAGATTTGATATACTTTGACAGTATGGACTTGTAACACAATAACATGTGGAAAAGTCCAAGGGGAGTCACTCACCTTGTCGTACTGACACACCACCACGTTTTCTGTATCAAACAGTTCCTGGTCCTCCTCGTCACTCACATCATCTTCACTGTTTAACGGCTCCTGAGGTACACATAGGCAGACCATTACCATACACATCTAAGGGGGACTGCAGTGCTTTCAACAGCACACAGAGTTGGTAGAGCATTGAAGCATTCTACAAGAAAACATTTCACAACTATTGCATTGGTGTGTTCCTCTCCTCTCGTCTAAGAGTCCCGCCCACCTCCTCAACCTGTCCGTCCTCCCCTCCATCTTTGTCCTTGTCTTCATCTTCTTCCTCATCATACTCCTCCTCTTCCTCATCGTCGTCGTCCGAGGAGGTGTCCCCTGCTCCGTCCACCTGCAGCATCATAGGGGCCTGCTGTTGGGCCTGCTGTTGGGCCTGTTGCTGCTGTGTGCTACCTGGTGCAGCTCCGCCCTGGGCCTGTTGCACTTGTTGGACCTGTCCGGCCTGGCCTGCCATCTGCATCACCTTCAAACATGAGCATGGGTTAGTGCCACATGGTCGACTCCCTCCGGTATGAGGATTGGCTCAAGTGTAAGGTGTCAGATGGACTCATGTATATTTTATTAGCTGCTGTCTGGGGACTAAATGTGTTCCATGGTGTTGTGGTGCCTGCAGACCGGTAATGTCAGACCTGTGTGTTCTGCTGGCCCTTGCTGCCTGTGAGGACGATCTGCTGGGGCTGGATGATGACTCCTGGCTGCTGGAGGCCGCCCTGAAGAGGGGTCAGCACCTGTGGGTCAGCAAAAAACATGACATTACCCCGGGGAACCCGTAAACAGTAAAAGCACTCATGAGCCAAGTCTGACGAAGACCACTGACGTCCCATAATGGAATTGTCCAGGCTAATTGTCCTGTGCTCACCAGAACCGTTCTGAGACTGGACCAAGTATTCAAGCTTAGGTTAGTGAGCAAGTAACATCAACTAATACTCTTAATTGATCTGATAACCTGAGGGTAATATCCAGCAGACTGAAACCCTACACCAGTGGGTCTAAACCTCCACCAGGGTGCCTAGTTCTGCACTGGGGGGGTCTTAATCGTGTCCCTCCACCAGGGGGCTTGTATGTGGGAGAACAGTGAAGCAACCTACCTGTGTGATGGGTCGTACCTGCTGTATAACGGGAGCCTGGACGCCACCAGGCTGCATCTGAGGGAGGACCTGCTGCTGAAGCACCATCTGCTGCTGAGGCTGGATGATGTACTGGGCGCCGTTGGCCGCACGCAATACCTGGAGGATCTGACCTGTGGTCAGCGAAGGGGAGAGCGGAGGATGAGATGAATGCATGTGCTCAGGGTCTGACCGGAGGACAGGAGCGACAGCCTTGGGGAACAGAGGCCTCAATACCCACACAAGGGCCTCCTGACACTCAGCCCAAGGGCCACAGATCCAAAGCACGGCCAGACCCAGAACTCTTTGCACACTTTCAGTAACAAAAAAAATAAATAAAGGTTATAACATAGTGTGGAAGGAACAAAACGTTGTACATACCGTCTGCTGTTTTAATATAAACATTCTGGGGCAAACTGCCTGAGGTATGTCAGCCAGGAAAGACAGGTGAGAATCAGGGCAGAACAAGAAACACAGATTTGTGTTTGGTCAGATCTTTGCATTTAAATTTTCAGTGAACACTTTTCAATGAATTGTAGATGTATTCAAAAAGTAACGGTTGGTGAACCTTGGCTGGCAATCAGCTGCTGGTATTGGTTCACTCCTGTGGGCAAGGCCAGCGTCGCTGCTGTGGCTGCTGCACTCTAAAGGACAGAGACAAGACATTACCGACCAGACAAGGACAGATGGCTAGCCTTAGTCACCCAACACAAGCACAGCTCCACAGACCCTCGGCATGCTCGGAGATGGATGTTACATTTCCTGAAATGAGCCCATATTTTTAGGCCACTTCCTAAACTGTAAATACACCAGCTTGCTTTCAATCAATTTGGCTAATAGGATTTCAGGCTAGCGGCACTTGGATTGTGCATATAATATAAACAATACACTACACATCCGGACTAAAATTGGGGACATAAAAATGCAAAACAAAAGTGCAATTATGAATGTCACAGACTTTAGCTTTAATGACACAGAAGTAAAAAGCCTCCTGTATGTGTACGACCTGGTGCTTCTCAACAGCCAGAGGGCCTACAGCAACATTTAGATGTTCTGCATCTGTTCCGTCAGACGGGGCACCGGTAGCCAGTCGATCTAAACATTATGACCTTCATTAAGATCTTCTAGAAAGGGTCCAGATGCCCAGGTATACTTTATTAGGTCCTACTCAAATAGAACACAAACATATCTGGGACAAAAATGAGCTCCACAGGTAACTTCAACCTGGCTGTGAATGACCTGAGAAACAAAGCAAGGAGAGGTTTTTATACCATTAAGAATGACCAAATGACCTGAGAAACAAAGCAAGGAGAGCTTTTTATACCATTAAGAATGACCAAATGACCTGAGAAACAAAGCAAGGAGAGCTTTTTATACCATTAAGAATGACCAAATTAGACATACCAATTAGGATCTGGCACAAAATATTAAGATCAATAATTTAACCATTTGCACTATGGCAGTGAAGTGTGGTGTTCGCTTACAAAACAAGAATTTGACAAATGGGACAGACACCGAATTCATACCCTGCATGCAGAATTCTGTAAGAGCATCCTTAGAGTCCAGAGGAAAACTCCAGGCAATGCCTCCAGGGCAGAATTAGACCAATTTCCTCTTTTGAATAATATCCAAAAAGAGAGCCACCAAATGTTACAACTTCCAAGCCCTCCAATGCCAGGAGGTGACCCTAGAGAAGAGACTTCTTGGTCATCCGATCTTGAGACTAATGCCCCCTTATCCACTAGAGAATCACCGATATCATGGTTTGGATCGCATTCCCATCTATACTCAGCCCGCTGGAGTGCATACCGAACTACTCTATGTTGGAGGAAGAGAATACCTAGTACTCCTCCGGGACAAAGCAGAACAGTGGATGGGTTTCAAAAGGAGAAGTCCTTACGCTTGCCCATTTTTCCTGTTTCTAGCGCATGAACTTTGAGGACAAAATGAAGCAGCAGGAAAATGGGCAAGAATATGGATTTGAGCTAGGTGACTGGGTTTTAACACATGTGCAGCTCTTGTGGGTTATTTCCAGTCTGCAGTGGTCAGTACCTATCAAAAGCGGTCCAAGAAAGGAAAAAAGTGGTGAACCGACAACAGGGTCATGGGCGGCCAAGGCACATCGATGCATGTGGGAAGCGAAAGCTGGTCCATGTGGTCTGATCCAATAGATGAGCTACTGTAGCTCAAAAATGATGAAACAGTTAATGCTGGTTCTGATAGAAAAATGTCAGAACACACAGTGCATCGCAGTATGTTGCATATGGGGCTGCCATTTTGGTAACAAAAGGGGGACCTATGCAATATTAGGCAGGTGGTCATGATGTTATGGCTGATCAATGTAGGTACAAACACATTCCATGCCAATAAAGCCTTTTTTTTTTAAACAGAGAGACAGACAGACAGAGAGACAGACAGACAGAGAGACAGACAGACAGAGAGACAGACAGACAGAGAGACAGACAGACAGAGAGACAGACAGA